>BQNB010010567.1:37781-83668 GCA_026074375.1 Tanacetum coccineum | reverse complement strand
CATTTGTCTCACTTGTAACTCACCATTTCTCCCTCTAATCTAATATTCTAAGTTCTTTTCTTTCTCTCTTTTCTTCTTTCTCATTTCCGGCTTATATAGGGCTTATTTGGGTTTGCTTATTGTTGTGTTTGGATAATATTTAGGGATAACACAAAGGGTCAGTTTTTCAAATAAAAATACATTTCTAAAATTAATATATTTTTTTGTTAAGTAATTCTCTTATCAAAGAAGTTACTTATTTTCTAAAAGTATTAAAAAGGGATATCCAAACGTTAGAATGACCTCACACTTTCTCTCGCCTACTTTTGTAGTGAACAAACGGTTATTCATTATTCTAGGTTTCATAAAATCATGTTGCTAACTTTCATTAAATGTAATGTTTAGCACACGCTCAAAACAAACCCTAAAACTTTTCTTTAACCTTTGTAACTACCTAATAACAGTTATCAAATTTTAAAAAGTTTCAAAACACTCACCAATCATCAAACATATAACCATAACATCACACATAACACAATCACTTTAACCAATCCAAATTCTCTCATCCATAACACACACCAAAACATATACAAAACAATCAAAAACATCAAAACCCTCTTACAAAACAACAATGGCATATGAACAAAACCCACAAACACCACCAACACAACATGATCAACCATAGTCATCAGGCACTCCCATTCCATATGATCCTGCACCACAAGTTGATTTTAGTCCTGATGAAATCAACATCAAACCTAACAATAAGGTTGCACTTCTTTACCCTGAATACACTAACAAAGACTACTTCCTAGTATTTTCTGATTTCATTTCCAAGTGTTGCATTAGAAATGCCTTCACCAAAACACCTTCCCAACAATACAAGGAATACCTTGTTGAGTTTTGGTACACTACCAAACTTCTTCCAAAAACCAACAAGGTTTGGTTTTCAACTCCCACTAGGAGAACAAAAGGAGAAGTTAGGATTAACTCCTTTAGAAATGCCATTGAGGCAAACTACCTCTCCCACTCAAGTGAGTACATCTACCCAAGAGTTGGTCAAACAATGGTTTCTAACAATTAGGTATAGTGGTCCAATTGAAGCTACAGGCACTCTCAAGAAGAGTTTCCTTACTCCTAGGTTAAAGTTGTTGATGGCCCAAATAATTTAGTGTTTAGAGGGCAAAACTGGTGGGTATGACCAAATTTTAAACAAGGATGCTATGATACTTTATTGTCTAGCAAATGGGGTCAACATTGATTTTGCAAAACTAATTTGGGATGACATTCTTTCAAAACTAAAGAAGACAACTAGGGGAAAGGTCATCCCACACCAATCCCTACTCAAACCTTCAGTATCCACAACTAGGCACTAAAGAAAAACCAACCTGAAGGACCACCCTCTTCACTGACCACATGTTAGCTATTTTCACAGCAAATGAGCCGGTGGCATTTAAAGCTCCCAAAACCTCTTCTCACACTGAGAAGAAGGATCCTAAAGGCAAAAAGCCTGGAGCTAAAACTGGACAAAGGAAGAAATCAACTCCTTCTACAATGAACAATCCTTTGTCCAAGATAGAGGCAAAACAATGTGTGTCTCTCTCAAAAGAGGCCACGAAATCCCAAGATGGCCATTCTAAAAGATAGAAGTCCGGTACGGCCAAGGACACAAACCCAAGCCAACCTTCAGTTTCCACCCCTGTGGTCAGAATGCATAAAGAGTTTCAGCAAGCAACTAGTGGCCCAACTTCTTTAGGGGTTACTAGTGAAGTAAGAGCCAACCCTCAGCTCAGTAGTATTGTATAAGCATCATCTAAACATTATTCATTAGGGGTTCCTATTTTGTTCGTTAGGACCACCGACCTACAAGAAAAAAAACAAACCCCTTTGGTTCGTTATTTCCTTAGTGGTGACGAGCAAACAGAAGAGCAAAAGGGTTTTAACCCTTTGTTTGAAGGTTATAGTTGGGATGGCAAATTCTTTGGGGTTTGCCATGGTATTCAACTAGAGGATCGGGAGGATGGTTTAGCATGATTTGTACACAATACTTTAACTATTTAAGTTTGGTTTAATTTAATTGACATTTGATGATTTATTGATCTATCACTTTTATTGTTACTGCTATATGTCCAATTGTGTTTAATTTATTGTTCTTGGCCTTTTATTAGTTTATTATTATTTTGCTCAATTATTTATGACCTATTAGTCTTAATTGCAATTTTTGTGTATAATTTGTATAGTGTGCTTAAGGACCCTCACATCTCTTACTAGTTATTAAAATAAGGTTGAATGCATACTAGGTAGTATGCGAGCATCCAAATCCTAACGTTCACGATTGACTATATAAGGATGACCATTCCTTAGTAGTTGTATGACCTATGCCCATTAGGCGACCCTTAGTATGAGGACTAATTAGAAGTGTGAGCCACGTTAGTAGATAGCAATTTATTGGTGTGAGGTGTTCTTTCCAGAGAACCTTACACCCCTTTTAGGTGTAAGCTTTTTAGATGACATCTCTAGACTTAGTATTAGGCGTGAAACACATAAGAGTTAATGAGAAACACTAAAACATATCTCATAGATTAGTAGGAAATCTTACTGGCTGTGAACTGAGAATAAGTCAATTCCCTTTGCGGGTTTATTTTACTCAGGAATCATAGGTTAGGTGAGGATGCGTTTTTTAGTCTAACGACTTTAGACTCTTCCATTAAGATTGTGATTAGACATTGCACTTAAGATTATAATTATTGAACATAGGATTATTAGCTAAGAAAATGCGTTCATCTCTCTTGGTTGCTTGCCATTGTAAATTTATTTTAGACAATTTAGGTTCATTTAAACACAATCATGTGGATCTAAAGCACAACGTGTAATTTTATTTCTTTCTTAGGTATAATGTCATTTTAGTTTGACAACTAGAAAATACACTCCGTTCTTAGGGTCGACACCCGTACTTACCAATCACTATACTACTACACGATAGGGTACACTGCTCTTTAGTGTGTAGGAATAGTCTAGGTAGTTAGGGTTTTATAAATGTCACATATGACGTTCCATTTTGGCACATCAACTAGAGGCATTTAGTAAATATTTTGAGTTGGCGTTTTGTAAAACGAAAGGGTTTATTTTGGTCATTTCCATAAGTCTAAATCTTGTTGCGAGATTACCTAATAACTCAATTATAATATACATACCTATAATGAAAGATCCACTTTTGTCGAGTAAGAGGAAAGATGACTTTCAAAAATCAAAGCGCACCAAGACGGTGGCTGGCGCATCAGCTGGCGCGCAAGGGCTGATTTTGGTGTGTTTTGGTTTTTGGCTATCGTTTATGATTTTATGTGTCTCGAATGTTTATTTGTCATCGTTAAAACATAAAGGAGACTTAGCCAGCATTGCACAAACAAAACTATTCCCCACACTTCTTTTTTAAACTCATCGATCCTAAATATATGCACATACTAATCTCTGCGTTTTGAGAAGGAAAAGAGGTTAGAGTTTAGGTGTTGATTATTCTTACAATTCGGTAGCAACTTGTGCTGAAGATTAATTATTCTTGTGTTGATAGTTAACAATGCATCTATTGTATCATCATTTAATCACTTTTTTACTGGGAAACAAAGGTAAATTATATGTACTATTCTTCATTATTGAATCTTTTGTCGTTCAGCATTACATTCTCGGGTTACTAGTTGGTTTTTACTGATAAACGGTTTGATCAGAATTTTCTGGATATTTGGGTATCGTTTTGAAAATCATATAAAATCGATTAAAAATCCTCCTGATTCGTGGTCTACGTCCCTGGAAAGACCTATGTGTCTACTGTAATTCATGCAGTGCTTTTATAACCGGACTGAACGGGCCGATCAAATCGGTCTAATGACGAACCGGGGCGTGGTCTAAGTTTTAAAAGCCGGCCAAACTGGGTGTTAACAAACCAACCAAAATACTGCAAATCGGATGAAACGTAGGCAAAGACATGAAAATCCGGTGAACATTTGGTAAAAACCTGTAGGAAAACGTAAGGGGCAATTTTAATTTTTCATTAACAATTAAACATAAAACATGTAGCGGAAGAATAAAACCCTTACATTAATTTTCCATGAGCCAGCTATCCATATACGTTTTACAACTAATCAAAACAAACATAACAACTTTGTGTACCATGTTTGTAGTAGGAGATCAAACAGATATCCTAGAGCTTAAGTACAACTCTTCACAACGATACACACTGCTCTTAACACAACGGTGTGTTAGCAGTTAGTCAATCAACAACAATATAATCATATTATAAAAAGACAAAACAAACTCGTGTTTGTCTTTGGGTTGGGTGTCACGATCAAACAAGGAGGAGATGGAGGAGATAATTAGGGTTCTGGTAAAACTGAATTAAGAGATGCAAAATGAAATAATAACTCTTGTGTTTATATGCTTCTTTGATAATTCTTAAAATCAAATAAAGATAATTGCCAATAATAAATAAAAAGATATTATCCATAAATAACATATATTGCATTATTTAAAATAATATATTATCCCTAAATAAACCAAATACCAAAAGCCCAGCCCAAACCTACAAAGGGTGTTCGCCAGTCGTGGTCCCAACAAGGGTACGCCACCTGTTTTGGGCTTCGGCCCAAACTTTCATCCACTTAATTAAGTCCAATCTATTTCGTTTAAATAACCATTTATATATTTACAATAGATTAATAAAGCTCTGATCTCGAGCTATTGCGTGTGCTCTAATTAATCATATATTAGTGGCATTATTTAATCTCACTTACTATGCATATAATCTAAAAAAACTGCAACTCTTGCAAAGATTTGGTGAAATCTCTATAATCCAACGTAAATTCGATAACAGATATGGCAAAAAAATAGGGAAATAATGCAAATGTTGTTGGTTTTAACAGTCACGTGAAGATGAATAAAGGTGCACTGTTATTGTTAACTATGGATTTTCTTGGAGAATGTAACATTCTCAACTTATCATATATCGCTTTATTTTGGCATCATCCGGTTGAACCGAGAACCGATTGGAAGACCGGTTTGATCGATGCCTGATTCGTTTTTCAAAACCTTTAATTCATTTGAAAGAAGTTTTGTTTAATTATGAGTTTAAACGAGTATATCGGCCCGCGCTCTGCTACAGGACGATGGGTGGGTGTAGTTGTTGTTGTTGTTGATGTTAAAATGGGTCGGCTAAATATTTCAGTTTGGTGTGATGAAACTGGAGCATTGTTATAGATAAATTACCAAAAACAGAGTTGTTGGACATACAAATGTAAATTGATAAAAAAATAAAAGAATTTCTTATTAAATTCTTGTACACTCTAATATCCGCAACATGTTCCCATCTTGATTTCTGCTACTTCATCAAGGTCCCTTGAAGCGAAGCTAAAAATGATAATATGAGGTGAGCACACTTGTATTTTGAGTGACCAAATTACAATGAGTTTAGACAAAATACATGCACGTTGATATTGTCAAATGAATTTCTTAAACATGTATGCATATATAAACATTGCATGTGTATGATATAACAACTCTTAAACTGCTTATTTCACCCTCAAATACACATATAACTATAAATAGTTTGTTTCTACACTATAAGCAGATATAATAATTTCACTAAAAAAGGAATAAGCAAAAAATATTTGTTTTTAATTCACAGTTTTGAAAGCTCAATCCCAAACACCCCTTAATCAGATTTGCATCGAGAGCAACAAAGCCCATTTCTCCTACTGAAGTTTTGTACTTAATATGAAGTTATACAACAAAACAATTTACATACATTTCGAGCATTTGTTGACTAAATGCTAAAATAATACCAGACTTGTTGCTATTATCATATTTATATAGAGTAGAATGAAAATGTTAATGCTCGAAACTCTTAGCCTTTACAAAAAAACAAAACAAAGGACTTAAGAAAAAGGCAACCGATTCTGTCAAAACAATGTACAACGCTAAAAGGCAAAGTGCAAACACATATAGTGGCATTCAAACAGATGGGATTCAATAGTCAAGCAATGAACCTTATATTCAGCATTTTGCTTGATTTTTCACCTATATCATGTATATGGTGGTTAATGTTAAAAAGAGGGATACCTTAAAGTTGATCTAATGCGCAACACTTTTGATTATAGCAGACCAATCGAATCATCTTTCATTCTTTAGTTGATAATAAAAAGTCCATATCAAATTTATTATTTTATAGGCTTATTAAGCTTCATAACAAATTTGTTGATGTGAATTACCTTGATTTTTCCTCGCAGTAAATAGTATACTCCCTGTCTTGTCTCCCACCAAACATTCAGCAATTCGCATTTGACGGTCATCATGCTTACCCTTCTACAAGACCAGCTTTGCACTAACGACTTTGACAATCAGATTACGGCCACTGGTTCTAGGACGCAGGTTATCAACCTTGGTAAAAACAGGCTTCCTTTTAGGTGATTTCATATCAGCCATTTCTCATAATTTCTACAATCATCAACCACTATGTATGAGTCTCGTCACAGTAGTAATTTTAAAAGTTTTACACAATACATATACATTTATTTCACCTTTTTGTCACTAAATGTAAAAAATCTTAAGAAGTGAATCTTACTCGTGCGAAAAAAGGCTATCAAAAGTTACAAATTGGTGTTAAACATGATTAAAGGATATTGTAACATGATACGATTTCACATGCAGAAATAGAAAACAAAATACCACTGTTGCATCATATTCACCTTCAAAACCTTAATATATCATGACTAAAAATGCTATTAGTTATTTCAAAAAAATTGTCATGAATTACAAAAGTTGTGATAATCGCCTCAGGCAACAATAAGCCAATAAGTTTAAAATGTGAAATCCCAAACACTATCTTATTCAAAACCATTTTTCTACATTTTCAAATCTTAAAATCTATATTTGCATTGCAACCCCAAACACCCTACGCCTATCAGTTTTCCATCGTTTAAGACATGACACCTCGGTTATTACCCAAAGGCCCTTCAATACCTTTGCAAAAATCACGAAACCAAACTATTGAGTTTTTATATCCATATTTTTACTCAATCCTTTTAAGAAATACAATAACATAATTGGATACTTTTTTAGCGCAATATGTTTTGCTACAATTTTTTGTCTTTCTATAACAAACTTAAAAACTCGATGCAAGACCTCAATTAATTTGATAAAATTAAAAGGATTGACCTTGTGAAAGCCTGTACTTGGAACTGGATTCCAAGAAGAGCTGCATATGTTTATGTCTGGTAAGATTTTAGTCATACGCCTAGTAGTATTGTTAGACATCTACTCCCCAACAAACAGATCCACCGCTTCGGTGATCCGATCACCTCCACCACCACAAATAAATCCGGCCAAAATCAACAAATTGGCTAAGCAAAAAATTAAAGGTATGTTAGTTTGTTAATATTCGATTATTTATTTTGATTCTATTATAGATTGCATACTACTACTTCGCTACAATAACATTATTTACATGTTGAATCCATGTTTACCATTTTGTTGTCTAAGATACCGTAGACATTTAGTATCAGGTATTGCAGGACTTGGATGGTATTCAGAAGGGGAAAATTTTCAATTTAAAAGTAGACTAACCACGTGAACCACCGCGTACATCTTGTATTGGCATACTCATACCTAGCAAAGTAATAGAATAAACCTTCAAAGATTAGGTCACCATGCCTTATAACACAGGCAAGAAAGCTGACAAAAACATAATGTATAACACATCGTAAACGATAAATCCGAACAAATAAAAGTAACACGCACCTGTATTGTTTTGAGCACCAACAGTAATACCCACAACGACTGGAACCTTTGACATCGAAAATGTTTGAGTACCCATCACAGGCGTAGAAAGCTCAACGTCGTCGTTGTTCATAAATGTAGAAGAAACATCCTTATTTCCATAGGCGGAACTCACTAAACTACAAAGAATGTGATCATTGTTTGTACCAACATCGACCTCATTTATACACCATTTCTTAGAAACAGGATCATAAAGAAGTAGGCATTCGTTAATGTCATCTAAATTTCTTTTTCCTTTACTTAATATCGGTAGAGGCTTGGCACGCTGAACCTAAGCGTTATTATTATTATGAAGTCGCTGGGAAACATCATTAGCTAGACGGACACCATCTGGTTTGTTTATACACAACTTTGTAAAAAAAAGGGAAGCAAGAATTTGTTTATATCACGTAACTTTCCTTTCCCTTTGTTGATTAGCCTTACCGACCCAATCGGGTAACATAGATTCAGAAGCATACATAGACATAAATCTGCTTATGGTGGAAGTAATGGACTCCTGTATTGCCTACAAACAGAATTCAATCAAAAACAGATTTAACATAACATCAAGCATATTAACAATAAAATTATAAAATGAACATCACTTTACTATCTATAACCACTTGTGCTTATCAAATAAAATTCAACACATACTTTAATTTTCTTTTGTCGATCATAGCAGCACACATAGCCTAACGATTCTCTTTAATTCCTAATTTATATTAGCACGGTAGCATAACCATCAAGTACTTTCACCCCTAGTAATCCCAATTTATATCGCGATTCCAAGTTAAAATACTTGTTTCTCGTGTTTAGAGAACCGAATTATGCTACCTATACTTATGTAGTAATTTGTTATTGGATAGTTTAGACTTTTAGTCTGATATTAGCTGCAAAAAAATGGTTACCAAAAGGTAGAGTAAACTTACTTATATATCCTTATTAAACCTTTCTCCTGTACGACTTAGATAATAAGAATTTGTCAATACTTTCAACACGGTAAAAGTGATTATTACCACTTCAAGTAACAGAAGCACGTGTAAGAACTATCTCATACACGAAGTTGTATTACAACTGATTACCTAATTCTGATTATTCAATATCACGGGATCACTTTCAAATCACACATAGAGACAACACTTAATATTGGACAATAATTATATAGCAAACATGTAAGAACTATCTCATACACGAAGTTGTATTACAAGTGATGTTCTCGACGATAATTATATAGCAAACTAATCCAAACCTAATTGAACTTTAAATTTTATTCATACCCGTAGGTGGCAGGATGTTCTCGACGAAAATACAGATGGCTTTTTTTGCACGCAGTTTAATTCTCTTTCTCACAACATATACAAACTGTGAAAGAGTGAGTCATCAGAATACCATATGCAATCCCCCCCATCAGGAGTGAAACAAACACAGGTGGCACCCATATTTTTCTGGCGAGATGCAAAACACCTGTGTTTTAGAGAGAGATATATACTTGTGTTTGTTTTAGAGAGAGAGATGCAATAGATCTGAGATGGATATGCATAATTTGGTGATAGTGGGATTCAGAAAGAGTAGAGGGAGGAGGGTGAGAGAGACACGTATGATTTTCAGCATCATATGTTATTGCTGCACATAGCTCTCTAAAAAGTACATCCTAAATGCCAATTATTAACAACTCATAATAAGTCAATGCAGGCCGAAACTAAGAAATGAATACAGGGTGCATGAATTCTAGAACTGATTATCAGCTTATTTCCTTTTAAATCCTAAAAGCAAGTTATCATTTTGAAAAACAACTTTCTTAAGTTATTTAGTAAAAAAAAACTTATAGAAAATATGCGAAATTTCATATATATTGACTAAGCAAACACGCTAATACACTAATTTGATGATGAATAATATATATTATTATAACCATCTAACACCCCTAACTATTAGGCCTAATAACAACACAGTTATAGAAGTTAATAAAAAAATAATCAGCTCTATCAAAATGGCGAAAGTCGTCCTGCATCAAAACTCAGTTATGAAACATTACATATTCATTAAGGTCTCTCTTTTAAAAACAGTGACTCTTTCCGCACGCATAACTACTTTTGCATGAGGGTCCATTATCTATTCATATTAAATCTACATAAAGCCAACGGCGGGTTAAATAGGCTACTAATCCAAACCTAATTGAACTTTAAATTTTATTCATACCCGTAGGTGGCAGGATGTTCTCGACAAAAATAAAGATGGCTTTTTTTGCACGCAGTTTAATTCTCTTTCTCACAACATATACAAACTGTGAAAGAGTGAGTCATCAGAATACCATATGCAATCCCCCCCATCAGGAGTGAAACAAACACAGGTGGCACCCATATTTTTCTGGCGAGATGCAAAACACCTGTGTTTTAGAGAGAGATATATACTTGTGTTTGTTTTAGAGAGAGAGATGCAATAGATTTGAGATGGATATGCATAATTTGGTGATAGTGGGATTCAGAAAGAGTAGAGGGAGGAGGGTGAGAGAGACACGTATGAAGGTACGTGTTTCTACTGAGAGAGAGATGTATCGGAGGTAATATAAGGGAGGGTGGGCCGGGTATAATACTATAATATGAGGGAGGCGGGTCAAGAGAATTAAATAAAGGAGTGAGTAGGGTTTGGTATGAACCAGGCGGGTTGCATTAAATATTTAACCAGAGCAATCCTTGTTATTGTAAGGTTTTTTAATTTAATTAGTCAGCATGTAGTTACTTTGATAGCGCAGGAACTAAGGTGTTGTTTGGTTTGTTGCAAGGAATCACTATGGCTATGGATTTGATAGTATTATGGAATGGATATAGATATGATAGTTTCAAAAGTGTTGTTTGGTTTAAATTTGGTTTGTTAAGTGTTTTAATATTCTGGTTTTATTATCTCAAGTTCAACAAATAATATTCCTTTCATTTTCATTATTAAACTAGCTAAAGTATAATTACAAAAGGCCAAAATGCATACTAGTATCCTGAATTTGTTTAACCGGGTCTTCTAGTACCCTAAACTCTTAAGGGTTCACTATAGTACCCTTAACTAGGAAAACCGGATACCTTAGTACCCTGACTGAATTTAACCCACTCACTTGATTTGCACATGACTTGTTAGTTAGTTTGTTAACTAGAATATGGCATGAACAATTCGTATATACTAAAGCTTTAGAAAAAAACATCACCAGAAGTCATTTGCACGTGAATTAAATACCAAAGCTTTATATAAAACATCACTGTAAGTTATTTGATACATAGAAATGCAACATAACACCTAAAGAAAAACAAAATTCATAAAATACATGCATGAGAACATCCTAGTTTAGCAAATTTCCAAAGTCTGTACATATCTAATATTAAATCAAGAAAAAATAGTTCTTGGACAGTTCAAACAAGATTATACATAGTTCCATGTCTTGGTGCACTTGCGCTTTCAAGCAGTTGTCTTGGCTCATTTCTTACGCTTGCCGGCGGTTTCATTTCTTGGTGCACTTGCATCATGCGAGGTGGATGCACCCAGGAGAAAGTTATAATCTTAAGATTTTCATCCTACCTAGGGATCTAACTTGTGTTCTCCTTAATTTAACAGTTACATCTTCTATTATCTCTTCGTTTAAACTATCAAAATCAAAATTGTCAAGATAAGTCTTTGCCATCATGAAAGTTGTTTTCCTTTCCATAGTCATGTTGCTATAATACTTTCTCTAGGTTCGTGATAGGAGGCATTCTTCTTTTTTGGTTCGTTGTTGTATATTGTTCTATTACTCCCTCTATACCTACAAGAACCTCTATATCTCAATGGGGATCTAGAGTCTGAGTTATTTCATCAAGTTCAGCTTCACAATCATCTTCAAGGTCATATTCTTTTGTTGAGCTAGACCTAGGGCTGTAAACAAACCGGACGAACATGGACGGAGCCTTGTTCATGTTCGTTCATTTAAATTTTAGCCTGAAAAAAATAAACAAACACGATCGCTTAAACGAATAAATTTTCTTGTTCATGTTTGTTTATTAAAAAATAAGGTTGTTCATGTTCGTTTATGTTTGTTCATTTAGACAGTAAGCGAACATAAACGAACGAAAATTAATGATCGGACGTAACTAAACATAAAATTCACAATAAAATATACCATATTGTGTTTTATAAGTGTTGTTTTGTTTAAGTAAAATAATTATAAAACTATATAATAAAAAAATATACGAAAGACGATCATAAACATTATACGGTTTAAAAAACAAACAAATAAATCGGACGTTCACGACATCATAAATGACACGAACAGGGACTTTTGTTTCATGTCGTTCATTTAAACTAACGAACATAATGTTGGTTCATGTTCGTTCATTTCAATAAATAAACAAAACATAAACAAACTCTATACCTACGTTTCACGGAAATGTTCACTGAACTTTCAGTTCATTTACAGCCTGCTAGACCCTTCTTCTTCACCATACCCTTTTTTCATTTTAACAATCTTCCTCTCTCGGCTTGTTTCATATCCTTTGTTTGTATCATCCATTATGCATAAACCAGTTCATACATATAGAATAATTAAATTCAAAGAAAACAAAAACAATAAAAAAACACAAACACCAGTAAGTGACAATTATATTTAAATAAAAAACAAGGTGTAAAAATCTTATATATATTGTTAAAACTTAAAAGGCCTGACGTATATTCACTCAATTGGACATCATCAAAAATTTTGTGAAATTATACAAGGAAAAAAATCAAATCTCAACACAGAAGTTACCTTCTTACACAAGATCAAGTTTGATTCACAAGTAATTAGTTGAGTCTCCCGAGACTTGAATGGGTAGGGCGTCGTTTCGTTTCTATCTTTTATTTTGACTTTAATCGATATCTTTTAATAACTTTGTTGATAAAAATATAATGCCTAAAAACATTACTAATATTTTTTCACATCTTTACGTTTTGATAATCACAAAATATAAAAGCGTTCAACGTAAAATTAAACGTAAACAAGTAATTAGTAGTAAATTCTCATTTCAACAAATACATCACTTAAAGGTATGAATAAATAAATGCTTAATGCATTTTATGATCAAAGGAAATTTTTATTCAACCTCACACTTTTATAAAATGTTGTAACCATTTTATAAACATTACAAAACATTTTCTACAATTAAAAGAAATGTTTTAGTAAATAGAACTAAACATTTTGAATTTAAATTTTTCGACCTAAAAACGGCTAGAAGAAAATTCCAGAAAATCCCCCATACTTAAAAGACAAACTAGGGAAGCGTCTGAATAAGGGGCGGCCCCATTAATTTTAAGGGGGCCGGCACCCTATTTAAGGGGGGCGGCCATAGACCCCGCTCCTCTTTTTTGTCATATAAATACTGGACTATTCCCCAACATTTTTCTCACCTTTTGCACTCATTATTTCTGCTCAAAACAGCCCACTTATCATCTCTAAAACCCTTTGATCATTTATTTATAAAGTTTTGTTTCTAAGTGATTCAAGCTATATTTCTCAAGTACAAGAGAAGAATACTTCCATCCTCAAGTGAAGAAGTATTACACCTTTGTGTGTTGTTGCAATCTTATTGCATCCATATCATAACTTGTAAATCTTTTGTATATCTTGTATTTATGTGTAGTAGCTAGATCTTGGCGATCTTTGTAAGTATAGATAGATCGTGGTGATCTTACCAAGTAGTGTTAGTTAGTTGTGGCATAAGTAGTGTGGTGAAGTGAAGTCGTGAAGTTGTGAGGAAGTCTTAAAGTTGTGAAGAAGTTGTGAAGTTGTGAAGTCGTGAAGTTGTGTTGTGATAGATTGGTTCTAGCTAAGATTAGAACTCGACATTTAGCTTTGTGTCGTAAATCGGTGTAAGCAACGTTGTGTACGGTTTTCTCCGCCATAAGGAAGCTTGTTGACATAGTGAAGAAAACTCTCGAGTTAGGTGCTCGGGGAGTGGAGTAGGGCGAAGAGGTGCTTCATTACCGAACCACTATAAATCCTCGCATTGTGGTTTGATTGTTCTTACTCTTATCTCTTGTCTTACATTATCTCCTCATACTATCATATCAATTGTTTAGATAAATATATTGTTCATATTGTGCAAGTGTTGAGTTCACATAAATTCAAATCTAGAATTTTTTACAAACACTTCAAAACCTTTAATTAAAAAGCGGTAAACTATTCAACCCCCCTTCTAGTTTTCCACAATTGGTATCAAGAGCCACGCTAAACAAGATTTTTAAAATAAATTGTATTTTAAAACTTGAATCGATCTATGGAATCGGAAAAATATTTAGAAGGGCAATCTATGCAAAGACCACCACTATTTGAAAGTGATGGATTTATTTATTGGAAAAATAGATTTGAAACTTATGTGAAGTCAAAAGATCTAGATCTTTGGCATGTTATTACCGATGGTGATTTTCCTCCTATTCAAAATAATCCCGAAACTAAAAAGGATGAAGTTGTACCTTTTCATAAACAAAATGATGATCTTAAAAAGAAACTTGCAAAAAATAATGAAGCTAAAATGGTAATTTATAATGCTTTGCCACGTAAAGAATACGAAAGAATTTTTATGTGTCAAACCGCAAAAGAAATTTGGGATACTTTGCTAATCACACATCAAGGTAATAATCAAGTCAAAGCTAACAAAATAGATCTTCTTGTTCAACAATATGAACAATTTACGATTCCGGAAGAGGAATCAATAGATAATGCCTTTGCTAAATTTAACACTATTATTACTAGTCTAAAAGCACTTGATGAAGGTTTTTCTAGCAAGAATTGTGTTAGGAAATTTCTTAGGGCATTACATCCAAAATGGCGCGCGAAAGTCACGGCGATTGAAGAATCAAAGAATCTAACAACCTTACCTCTTGACGAACTTATTGGAAACTTGAAAGTCTATGAAGAGGTAATAAAGAAAGACTTCGAAACGGTCAAAGGCAAGAAAGAACAAAGTAGATCTCTTGCATTAAAGGTGAAAAAGGAAGTAAGTGATGAAGATAGCTCAAGCTCCGATAGTGAAGACGAAGAGTATGCTATGGCCGTAAAAGAATTCAAGAAATTCTTCAAGAGACGAGGAAGATTTGTAAGACAACCACGAGGCGATAGAAAAACATTCCAAAGAAGTAGAAATGATGGTTATGGTAAAAGTGAAAGAAAATGTTTTAGATGTGGTGATCCAAATCACCTCATTGGAGAATGTTCAAAGCCGCCAAAGAACAACGATCAAAGAGCATTTATTGGAGGAGCATGGAGCGACAATGGAGAAGATGAAGTAGGAAAGACTAAAGATGAAACTTGCCTTGTAGCTCAAGCGCCCGATGAAATATGCTTAGGAGTAAACTTGGAACCCGATGAGTGGATTAAAGATAGTGGATGCTCAAAACACATGACCGGTAATCAAAAGTTGTTTTCTTCATACAAAGCATACAATGGAGGAAATGTACTTTTTGGGAGCAACTTACGCTATAAAATCATAGGCAAAGGTACGATTTCTCAAGACTCCCTAATAATTGAAAATGTTGAACACGTAGATAACTTAACATATAACTTGCTTAGTGTAGGTCAAATATGTTATAATAAATGCAAAGTAATATTTACCAAACACGATAGCGAAATAATTAAAGACGAAAAGGTTATATGTAAAGGAATTAGAAAAGGAGGAATATATGTAATGAAACTAGGAAATAAACCGGAAGATAAAATATGCCTTGCAACATTAGACGAAAACTCCACACTATGGCATAGGAGATTAGGTCATGCGAATATGCAACTAATTCAATCATTGGCATCTAAAGAGTTAGTTAGAAATCTACCCAAACTTAAATACGACTGACATTTTTATGATGCTTGCAAAATTGGAAAACAAGCTCATGCAAGTCACAAGGCTAAAAATATAGTTTCAGCAACTAGATGCTTAGAACTACTTCACATGGATTTGTTTGGCCCTTCCGCTATACGAAGCTATGGAGGGAATCATTATACCTTAATAATCATAGATGACTATTCTCGATTCGCATGGACTAGATTTTTAGCAAATAAAACCGAAGCCTTCGAAAAATTCGAAATATTTAGCAAAATGATCCAAAACAAATTAGGATGTTCCATTGTATCAATTAGAACGGATCATGGTCGGGAATTTGATAATGAAGTAGAATTCGGAAACTATTGTGATTTAAAGGGGATATCTCACAATTTTTCCGCTCCTCGTACTCCACAATCAAATGGGGTAGTAGAAAGAAAAAATCGCACTCTACAAGAAATGAGTAGAACCATGTTAAACGAACAATCCATTCCTCAAAAATTTTGGTGTAATGCGGTCGATACGTCAACCTATATAATTAATAGAGTTTCCATTAGACGTATTTTAGGAAAAACTCCATACGAGTTGTTAAGAGGTAGGAAACCAAACCTTAACTATTTTAGAGTATTCGGAAGTAAATGTTTTATTCTTAATACAAAAGATTACCTCACCAAGTTCGACCCAAAGTCATACGAAGGTGTCTTCCTAGGATATTCGCAAAATAGTAAAGCTTACATAATACTTAACAAACAAACAATGAAAGTTGAAGAGTCGTTGAATGTAACTTTCGATGAAACTCCTCCCCCGCCTAAAACATCACCATTAGAAGATGATGAGTTAGTCGAAGAAAAAGCTATTGAGGTTAGTAAAACAAAACCCATAGGCGATGAACTTGAAGACATTTCATTAGAAAATAATCAAATTGTAAATATTAAAGAATCTAAAACTCATCCCCTAGAAAATGTTATTGGTAATCTAAATCAAAGAACTCTTAGGTCGCAAGCTCAAGATAAAAGCAATTTCTTTTGCTTTATTTCAACAATAGAACCTAAAAATATAAATGAGGCATTAAAAGATGAAAAATGGGTAATAGCCATGCAAGAGGAATGATAAGTGTAAAATACACATATCTGTTTATACCAAAAATGGCCCTAAATGACCCAAAACAACTAAAAATGTCAAAGATATGCTTGTTTTTATGTTTTGTGTATGCAGGTACGGATATATCAAAAATCACATGAAAACCGTCAAAAATGGGAAAACACAGACACGAGAAACGGAAGAGCACAAAAGAAGCCAGAGATGCAAAGCTAAAAGCAGGAAAAGTCAAAAAGTCAAAGTTGTGGTCAACTCTTGGTCAATTCTCAGTCAACAAAAGTCAACCATAAAAAGACAAAAACCCACAATTATCATTTAAGTCCCTTAACTTTCCAAAAGTTACATAAATGGTCCCTAACTCTTATTGGGCCCTTAAACCCTTAAATACCTTACCCGGATCCAAAAGCCCAAAACATAAGCCCAATCCCATTTTAATAAAACTCTAAGGGCCAGTTTTGCCTAGTTTGAAAGTTACTTTACTCCTACACTTTCACTACAAAGAAATACAAAAGAGGGGGGCTAAAGTTGCAATTTCCCAAAGTTTAAAACGAATTACCCCGATTCAGTTATAAAAGAGCGTCAAGTTAAAATACTGTTCATCCATCGTCCCCAAATCACCCTACAGTCAAAGTCAAAGGGCTTTTCACAATTAAGGGGTACAAACGACAATTCATGGGGTCAAGAACACAATGGCAGGGTTAAAAACGTCATCTCTAGACATCTTATTGGTCATTCAAGCAATCAATCACACGTGGCTATGGCAAATAAGTACAAGGAGACTCAATTTTTACACTAAATTACGCCTAAAAGAAACACAAGGTGTCTCGATCACGGATTGCCACGCTGGCAATCTGTGTGAGCTACCTAGTAATCTAACGGCTAATTATGATTTGCCAATCATTAAAGAATTGTACGGCAGAGATTTAAGGGAGCGTTAGGAGTGCTCAAACCCCTAGAAGCTTCATCAGAGTGCTATAAATAGCGGACTCACACACACACATTGTATCTTCTTTTTTCTAGTTTTATTTAGGTAGCTTTTAAAATTTAGCTTAAGAGTTTTTACATTTCAATTGTAATTTCCTTTTCAATTTTCAGAAGCCTTGTAATCTTCATTTAAGTTTAAATAAATTCCAATTTTTAGTTTTGAAAAGTTGTTTTTAAGTCATAATCTCCTATAAGCTCACTATTCTCTTGTTACTATTATATAAGCTCATATAAGCTCTCTCAAGTCTATAAGCTTGAGATAGAGATTGTGTAATCAAGCTTTAATAACTACTTAAGCCTTAAAATCAGAAGTCAACTAACTTACCTTGAACTTATTGGATTATGGCTTATGGAAGGGGATCCAAAGATGGAAGGGATCCCATGGATTTTACTGGCTTATTTCCAATAAGCCAGAGCTGTTGATAAGCTCATTTGAGCAATTAGCTTTTGTTTAGCTAAAGCTTCAAGTAAGTTTACTTTTAATTTCCTTGTCCTTTAATTTTAGCTTAAAAATTGCTTAAATAGCTTAGATTTGCTTATTTGCTTATTAATTGTGCTTATCTGTTTTCTAGCTGCTTATTTGAGTTTAATAATGTTAATTAGTGCTTATTAATAATCTGTTTTAGGCTGAATTACTTTAGATCATTGTAGTTTCATTTCTGTCTTAAAAACATATAAAAACCAAAAATATTAGTTAGCATCTAGTGTAGATCTTAAAACTTAGCTTAATCAGTTGTTGATTTATGCTTATTAGGGGTAATATAAGCTTTATGATATCTGGTATTTAGGTCTTATTCATTAGATTATCATTTTAGTTGCTTAATCAAATCTGTCAAGTAGTTTAAGGAGTGTTTGGCATAAGGCTTATTTGACCATCAAAAGTCAAATTGACCTGTGAAATTTGTTTGAGTTAGTTGTATTATCATTTTAAACCAATAGAAAAAGAAATTTCAGAAGTTAGTTTTCATTTTTAAAAAAGTTATGGCTTATTGAATCTATCTCAGCACCAGGGGAATTTTCATAGTGATTTCACTTGTGAAATTTTGAACCAAACCATACAAGGCTTGGTTCTTGCTTGTTTTGAGTTTCAACACACTCAAAAAGAGTGTTAAGTGCAGGTTTAACCTCACTAGGTTACCCTGCACATTTGGTTTGGCTTTTGCCATTTGCATCAGCAGTACTAACAAGTAGTTAGTACTGCTGATCTTTTAGTCTCATTTAAGTTAGTAAATCTAGGATTTAGGTTCTTAAATTTTAGTAGCCTAAAGTTTAGTCATAGTTTAATATAGATTAAGTCTTATTTACTATTTTATAGCTTAATTGATTAGGGGCATTTAGCTTTAAAGTTTTCATAAAATCTAAAAAATCCAAAAACAGTAGGAATAGATTTAGTACCTTAGTTTTAAAATTTTACATTGTAGTATCTTATTTTCTTGTCTAAATTCATAGCTAATGAGTAGATAGATAAAATTCCAAGAGCTTAGCCTAAGTCTTAGATTAATGAGCTTTTTAGCTTAAATAGATTTTGTGCTTTTTGAGTTATAATCTGAGTTTGGCACTTTAATCATAAATTTCAATTGTCTCCTAGTATTTCCAGCTCAAATCTCTTTTCATAATTAGCTTGAGCACATCATAAGCTATTCAGAACACTTTTTGTTTTTTGATTTGAGCTTAAAATAAGCATTGTGCAAAGGTTTAAGTCCAAGTAAGCAAAATTGAGCTTAAAAGCTCACTTTCTGAACTGTCAACTTTATAAGCTGATATAAGCTTTAATTTTGAGTATGAGCTTATTGTGTCTTTATTAAAATTGTTCAAAAAAGAGTCCTTTTCAAGTTCTAGTATTTAGTTTTTGCAAAAAGTGAAAAATAAAAAAAATAGCAAAAAGGGTGTGTTGCCAGCTTCGAACTCAAGACCTCTCCCTCATAACACACACGTCTTACCATTTGCTTCAATAGCTCATCCAGTATCCTTTCCCCACATTTAATACTTATACACATTTTAATTTACTTTTTTTATATATATAAGCCGTAGCTTATACAAGCTTATTTAGAGCTTATTCTTTAAGCTGGGGATTTGGTCATATTTTTCCTAAGATCTTTGTTACATTTTGCACTTTTCCTGAATTTTCCAAATTTTTCTCTTTATTTTATAATTTTCTATGATTTTTCGTAGGTTTAAAAATTGAAAAATCAATAAAAAATAGAAAAAAGTTTTAGAAAATTACAAAAACATAGTTTTAGTTTTTAATAAAAAATTACTTTTAGGGTTACATTTAGAAAGTCCAGTTTCATCTACTTTTAGATTTTAATTTTCATTTTTGAAGCTTTTAATTTTAAGTGTAAAAATGGGTTTTTAATTTTCAAAGTTACAAATAGTTTTCATGAGTTTTTATGTTATTTTAGACTTTTCTAAGTTTTAAAATCATTTTTCTAAATTTTTTAGTACTTAATTTGCTATTTTGTTGGCATTAATTAGATTAAAATATAGAAAAATTTTTTAATTCATATAAAATTCCAAAAATATCAAAAAATTGTTTTTCTTTTTCTTAAAATTTTCTTTTGTCCTATTTTAGGTTTAGAAATTTAGTTTGCATTTTTAGGGGTTAATTTTAGTGTACTTGCTTATTCGTCGCGTTTTATTCGTTTCCCGTTAATTGTTTAAGTGTTTAATAGCTTTTAATTGTTCATTTTAATTGTTGCTTTTATTTAGTAGTTATAGATACTCAAAAATATCCTTTCTCTTATTCAAATCATAATCCGAGCTAAAACGAGGTTTCAATTTCACAAGTCGTCTGGGGAAACGACTCCGGGTGATCTTTACTTCCCGGTTATAATATACGTATTATATATTATATATTCTTTAAGAGTGAATTTTCTTAGGGGATTTTTCTTAACTGCTCTTGTGGTATTATATATTGTATATTTTATTAGTGTATAAAATTACACATCATGGAACTAAAACCAAATTAAAACTAATTGATGTCTGGGAACTAGTCCCAAATCCCAAGGGATATGACCATTTATAGGAACAAAATGGGTCTTTCAGAAATAAACTCGTTGAAAATGGGGCGTACTAGAAACCAAAGCTAGATAGTCGCCCAGTTATATTCACAGAATTGAAATTGATTATGACGAAACATGTGCACCCGTAGCTTGAGAGAGTCATAAGATATACTTTTAGCATATGCTTGCGCACTGATTATAAGTTATACAACTGGATGTGAAGAGTGCTTCCCTTAAGGGTTTATAATGAAGAGGTTTACGTGCACAACCTCCAGGATTCATTGATTCGCAAAACTAATTAAGTCTATAGGACTTAAATATCTCTTTATGGTCTAAAACATCGCCCAAAAGCTTGGTACGCTTGTGAAAGTCTTTCTTATTAAACCTTAATTACTCCATGGGAAATGGAGATAACCACTCTTTCCTTAAAAAAGAAGACTCCAACTCTTATTATCAATTATAAGTGAATGACATTATATTCGGATCAATTTCAAGAAATGTGTGATGACTTTTCAAGATCATGCATGATGAGTTTGAAATTAGTTTGATGGGGGAACCTAAATTTTTTTAAGATTACAAATAAACAATTTGATGAAGGAATATTTTTTAAATAATCCAAAAATATATTAAGAAAATACTTCAGAAATTTGGGACTGAAGGACTCTAAGCCAATATAAACCCCTACGTCTACGGAAACAAAACTCACGAGAGACGAAGAAATGGAGAGTCCATAGATATTACTGGAAAACTAGGGTTTCATATTGTGCAAGCTTTGGATTTTAGTCTAAACAAGGGTTTAGATTGTGTTAGTCATCATCTTCATTCACCATAAGGTCATCTTGAACTCTTTATGATCTTACATTTATCTTTATATGCATATGTTAGTTCTATTATAGCTTGAATAACCATTTAGGATTTTATTCATGTAAATGGAGTTTTTACTTGCAATGACCATTTTGTATACTTTTATATATGTTGTAATATTATTTATATCATGTTAAAAAGGATGAGAAAAGAATGTACCATTTTGTTTTGGTGTAAAAATGATTAAGTACAAATTAGGGTTTTTAATTTTTTCTTAATAAGTTTCAAGTAAAAGAAATACAAGTGACATGTTAATATGGATTATGGACTTATAGTAAGGTTACATGATCATTACAATAAGGTTATAACAAGATGGAAAGATTTGTACACATATGGTTTTATGTAAAATGGTTATATATAAAACTAGTGATTTATGGTTAATTATGAAAGTTATGATTTATAAAGGATTATGATGGACTTGTAAAGATTGGACAAAAGGACAACATATGGAACTATGGACACAAATATATGTATGATATAACATATATAAAATATAAGACTTTTGGTGGATTACAAAAATGATAAATAATGGAAACAAAGGTTAAAAATGGACCTAGCAAATTCAATCCCACATTCTGTCCAAAATTCGTGTAAGTAACACATTATTTTATGTTTTTATAAAATTCTACACATCATGATGATTTCGAAAAGGTAAGAAACTTGTCAAACAGATTAATAACGAAAAAGTTACGTTAAAAACGAGTTATCCGTTAATTAAACGGATTTTATAAAATAACTTTTATAAAAACTCCATCAAACAGCAAGTTTGATATTTTTATCAACTAAAACACATTTTTAGGATTCCAAAATGATAAGAATCGTAATTTTTCAATTTATAACGAATAAGTTATGAATTTCGCGGGTTTTCGATAATTAAAAGTTTATAAAAATGATTTTATAAACCATGAACAGTAAAAACACTATTCATGACAAAAAAGTTATATTTTTGTAAACCTCATAAAATTATAGAACTTTCAATTACGAGAACGTGCTCGAAAGAATCGCTAAAAACGGAGCTATAACGAATAAAATACGACGTTTACGGGTTTTACGACAACAAAAACAATTTAAGAAAAACTCATGTCTGGTGTGAACAGTAAAAGTTACTGTTCATCAGAGGACCAAAATTATAAAAATGTTAAATATTGATAACTTGTCTTAATACGAAGAGATGGGCATAAGAAACGCAAGAAACGGACTAGAAACGTGAAAGTTATGACGTATTTACCAAAAGTATGTTTATAAACGTTTTAATTTTATAAACATGTTTTCACTCAAACATTTAGATGGTGATTAGCTATATAGACTTATGCATGGTAGTAATTACCCAATGTGATTAGTACTTATACGACCTTAAATTAAATAGGTTGCATTCGACGATTTGCGTGACGCGTTATTTGTGATACACTTGGCATTCGCTCACTAAAGGTGAGTTCATAGCCCCACGTTTTACATGTTTTTGTTTTATAAGTTTTTGGGGTGAAAAACATGCAATGCTTTACAATTGGACACAAGTGGTTAAGTTTCATGTTATGATTACGTGTTGCCTAAGTAGCGATAACCCATATCTGAGCCCATTATCATGAACTGTCAATTGCGGGATTGTGAGCGCGAATGTTATTAATAGATCTATTGGGTTTGACAACCCCGTTCGGGTGATTAGCTATCACTGGACAAACGAACGTATACCATGTCGAATATAGGATGTTGCGGGTTAGAACATCACCACGGGCAATGTAGGCCATTAATTTGGTATTCATACACGTCAAGCTTCAGTGTCATGAGCTTAGAGCAACGTAATTACATTTATATGATGTCTGCATCTGTTGCATTATCATACACTTGGGAAATCTTGTGGTCCTACAATATATGATTTATCAAACCTATGAATTCACCAACATTATTGTTGACGTTTTAAAGCAATGTTTTTCAGGGGATCAGTAAGCACGAGGTGCAAGGGATACATTGGTGGTTTTGATTGGGATATCATGCATTAAAGATTTTGTCGCATTACATTTTGTATAACTGTATGGGCTAGAAATCTTTGTACTTTGAACAAGTGGACAAGTGAAGCTTCGGCTTATGTAACAAATACTTTGTTAAATCCAATGTATCAGTTTTAAACGACTTTTTGGTCGTTCTATATACATCTTGTGTTATTGATCTGAGAAGTAACACGCCCCGGACCCTTATTCCGCTGCGACCCAATTTGGAGGTGTTACATATTTCATATTTTGGGAATTGTTACGAGGCTTTCGTTCCTTTATGTCGTTTTGATTTTATTTTGATATAAGCAAGTAGTTATTTGATGGAGCATCCTTTATGTGTGAAGTTGGAGTGGTTTAAGATGTGCAATGTGGTATATGTGCTTATATGTGAATTATGATTGAAATGGATAATCTTGGAAGTAAGTACACGTGTGAAAGGAGGCACTTATAATTATGGTGGCCAACATAATTATAAAGGCATCACACACGTAGACTTGTGACCATAATTTCATTTATTTGTGTTTGGTTGTTAGGTGGTAGTGTAATATGTTTTTTATATATGTGTATTCACAATAAGGATGGTAGTATGGGTAGAGAATTATTCTCTTACCCTAATTGGAGGATATGTTAAGTTGAGTTGTATAGATTGTTGGGAATTAAGAGCTTCTACAAGGTTATACTGTTGATGGACTTAGTACTGCTATTTGAAGATTTGTGCTGCTACTGAAAATTAAAGAATATAAACTAAATTGTTAGTACTGCTAGTTGTAATAGTTAGTACTGTTAGTTATAGTTAGTACTGCCAGTACAAAATGATAGATCATTAGTACTGCTAGTTAGTTTATTAGTACTGTTAGTATAAGAAGTTAGTACTGCTTATGTGATATGCATGAGATATATTAGGAATAGATATGCATGATCACTTAACACAGTTTGTAAGCCTATTAGGGTTTTCCTTGGTGTATAAAAGGAACCATACGGCATAGTTAGAGATACGAATTCGACATAGAAAAGTCATAGCTATTTAGGCAAAACATATAGTTATTTTGTGAATCATTCAATATATTGTGAGTTAAGAGAAAGATCTTGTGTTGCTATTGTTATATTGTTTAATTGTTCTTCTAGTATATAAAGATTAGATTCCGCATAATCTTTATATATTCTATAAGGTTTCTATCATAGTTGTTTTAGATCTATCTAAGATAACTAAAGCCTTAACATGCTAATGTAAGATCTGTTCAAACGAGATCAACAAGTGGTATCAGAGCTTGTGTTCTGAAACCTTGATCAAGAAAAACTCTTTATTCATACAAAGAGATGGATCTAGAAACTATCCAAAACAATGCTGTGGCAAAGTTACCCCTTCTAAAATAGGGTGACTATAAGATGTGGAGACTCAGAATAGAGCAGTACTTCCAAATTCAAGACTATGCTCTATGGGATATCATAGAAAACGGCAATTCCTTCAATCCTATAGCACGAACAACAACAAATGCAAATGGTACCTCTACTTCAACAATACCAGGTCCTGTTACTACTGAAGAGAAGTTCCAAAAGAAGAATGATGTAAAAGGCAGAAGTATGTTGCTAATGACACTTCCAAATGAACATCAATTGACTTTTAATTAATACAAGGATGCCAAGACTTTGTTTAAAGCCATACAAACAAAATTTGGTGGCAATGATGCCACAAAGAAGACACAAAAGACACTTCTGAAGCAGATGTATGAGAACTTCAATGCCCCAAGCACGAAGTCACTTGACTCTATCTTTAACAAGCTTCAGAAAATTGTTAGCCAGTTGGCCATCTTGGGTGAAAACATCTCTCAAGAAGATCTCAAATTAAAGTTCTTGAGAATTCTGCCTTCTGAATGGAACACTCATATAGTAGTCTGGAGGAACAAACCAGATCTTGACTCAATGAGCTTTGATGATCTCTACAACAATTTTAAGATTGTTGAATAAGAAGTCAAAAGAACTGTTACATCAAGCTCAAATTCAGGCTCTTAGAATATGGCATTTGTTACAACTCCTAGCAGTACCAATGAAGTTAATACTGCTAATGTTTAAGTTAGTACTGCTAACTCTACAGTTAGTACTGATAGTACTCTTGATAAAACTGCTAACTTAAGTGATGCCATTGTCTATGCTTTTCTGGCCAATCAACCAAATGGGTCTCAACTTGTTCATGAAGACCTAGAATAAATCCATGAAGATGATCTGGAAGAAATGGATTTGAAGTGGCAATTGGCTTTACTGAGTATGAGAGCAAGAAAGTATTACCAAAGAACTGGGAAGAAGATCACTATCAATGGAAGTGATACTGCAGGATATGACAAATCCAAGGTAGAATGTTTCAACTGTCATAAGATGGGACATTTTGCAAGGGAATGCAGAGGTCCAAGGAACCAAGAAAGCAGGGCTAGAAATCAAGACAGCTCAAGAAGGACTGTGAATGTGGAAGACATTTCTTCTAAAGTAATGGTGGCTATTGATGGAGCAGGTTTTGATTAGAGCTACATGGCAGATGAGGAAGTCCCTACCGACTTAGCTCTTATGGCTTTCTCAGATTCAAAGGTACATAATACTTGTTCTAACACTTGTCTTAAATCCTTTGAAACTCTTAAAACCCAGCTTGATAATTTCAGAGTAGAATTTAATAAATCTGAGTTTAATCTAGCTACCTATAAAAGAGGTTTAGCTTCTGTAGAAGAACAACTTGTCTTCTACAAAAAGAATGAGGTTATGTTTTGTGACCAAATTGCTGTTTTAAAAAGAGATGCCTCATTTAAAGACTCAGAAATCAATGCTCTTAATATTCAGATAGAAAAACTTAAGAAAGAAAAAGAGAGCAATCAGATTAAAATTAACAATTTTGAAAATGCCTCTAAGAGCCTAGATAAATTGATTGGGAGTTAAATTTTTGATAACAATAGAAAAGGTGTGGGGTATAATGCTATTTCACCTCCACCTACAGGCTTATTTGCACCCCTAACTATTGATTTGTCAAACTCTGGTCTTAAGGAGTTTCAACAGCCTGAATTTGAAGGATATGGATTTAAGGCAAATAAGAGTGTCTGTGAAAATTCCTTAAATGAGATTAAGAAAACTACTGATGCCCCAATAATTGAAGATTGGGTGTCTGATTGTGATGAGGATGAGTCTGAAGTAAGGGTATTAGAATCTGATAATGTTCAACAAAAACCTAAGCAAGCTAATCAACCTAGGAAAGTTAGTGAAAATCCTAGGTATAACAAAACAAACTGGAATGAAAAGAAAACTTAGAAATTAGGAGTTGGGTTTCAGTTTACAAAGAAAGCTTGTTTTGTGTGTGGGAGTCTTAACCATCTAATTAAAGACTGTGATTTTCATGATAAAAAGATGGTACAAAAACCTGTGTTGAACAATGTGAAAAAGGGAACTGGTCAAAGGGAAGTCAGACCAGTTTGGAATAATGCTATGAGGGTTAATCATCAAAATTTCTCTAATTCTAGAAGGAATTTTGTTCCAACAGCAGTTTTAACCAAGTCTGGCATAGTACCAGTTAGTGCTGCCAGGCCTATTAATACTGCTGCACCTAAATCCTTTGTGAATGCTGCAAAAACTAGACCAAATGCTTTTCAGAAGTCACATTCACCATCTAGGAGACCTTTTTACCAACAAACAACACTTAAAAATAGAAATTTAAATGACAAAGTTAATACTGCTAAGATAAATTCTGTTAATACTGCCAAGGGAAACAGAGTGACAAGTGCTGTTGGGGAACAAGGGATTAATGCTGTTAAGTCCTCAGCATGCTGGGTATGGAGACCTAAAATTAATGTTCTAGATCATGTCTCCAAAAACAGTGGATCATACATTAGTAAGCAATTTGACTATGTTGATCCAACAGGCAGACACAAGTCAGTAATGACTTGGATCCCCAAGAGAAACTAATTCTCTTGTGAGCAGTATGCAAAATGTTTTGGATTGTGTTTCTTTGTGCTTAACATTTTGCAGGTTTAGAGCTTAAAGGTTATTTGATTAATAATGGATATGCTGATTTGGTGAAAATGCTGTATGGTTAGAGTTGAGGGGAGGATATTGATGATAGCATGAATGTCCTTTCAGTGTTGGTTGTACACCACATAACAAATGGTCATCAATTCACCATGTCTAACAGACAAGAAAGAATTGGCTATTCCAGGGCAAACGACAACTGGTAAAGAATTCTCAAATCCGTTGATGGCTGATAGTTTGCCAAAAACTATACCTCCAACTAAGTTTGTGGGATGACTTGAGGTTAAATTTGGGAAGAAATGGGTCAAATGTAGTATTTTGGTTTGGTTAACAGTTGTTGACTTCTATTCATGGATTATGCATAAATATGGATCCTCATGAATTCTCACATGTCTATCTAGTTATTTCTAGTGTGTTTGTGATGAATAGAGGCATGTTGTTGCATGATTATTGGAGAAAAAGTTAATACTGCTAGGCAAATTCTTAATACTGATGGGCAAAAATATTAGTACTGCTAGACAAAAGTTAATACTGCTAGGCTAGTATTAGTACTGTTGGGTTACCGTTTACACTGTTTGGTCAATAACAGATTTTCAACTCTTTGAATATTACCGTTGAGGTTTTTACGCAACTGACTGAGTATATAAGGTTCTAAATTTGGATAATTGTATTCTTTACCTTATTTACACGATTTCTTTTAAACTAAAGATACAATTTATTCGCTTATCCGCTATCAAAACCTTATACACTCTCTGTAAAATCTCAATTGCTTTTACCAAACACTAATTTATTCTAAATCGATCTTAACTCAGTACTCACATCAATATTTTTCTCATAACTTATATACAAAAACATAAACCACAGAAAGGGTCACAATTAACCCTCATATCAACCCTCCACCCAATAACAAAAACCTCAATTAAAAAATAAACCCACTGGGATATAAGTTTAATCAGCCCCATCAATTGAGGTACAAAAAAGGTTCTTCAACAGCTAATTAATAATTGTAATCTTATACACTTATTATACCACAGTATTCATAAAAATTAATAAATGCTAAAGATACCAAATCGAATCTCGAATTGTTATCTGCATTCTACCCACAGAACAACCCACACCCCCCATCCCCCAGCCCTCCTCCCCCAAAACCTTATTAAACACTCTCTGTAAAACATCTCAATTGGTTTTAACCAAACAACAATTCATTCTAAAAATCGAGCTCTTTAAATTACAAAAACCAACAAAACTACTCAAATTATATTTTTGTTCATAAAAAAAGTTATATAAAACCACAACATGGCAAAATATAGACTTCTCAAAGACTTCTGCGAAGCATAAAAAATCTTAGCAATACACAATGTGGCTTTGTTTCTTCCAAAAGCCAACTGGAAGTGAGGAAATCCTTAGATAGAACAATTTCTTGCTGTAAGCCATATCATTTATCATTTAAAAAAAAAACTATAAATCCCTTACTATCAAAGTATCTCTATTGAATAGATTAGGCAGACTGCTACTGTCAAAACTCAAATGATGGATACCAACAAATAACTGTCAACAATAGATGTCAAACAATTGCTATTTACGAAGCAATCTGTTAGGAGACATCTTCAATAGCAATACAGATTTTATTAGATCTTGGCCAAAACTAAAATTTATGAACAACTCACTCTAAAGGGGTATGTTTCTATAATGGTGACAAACTTACTTTTCCAAAAATGTAAATTTTCAACCCCAATATATGAGATTTCTAGGTTGATGATTTTTGTTGAATGAAATACCCATAACCCATCTTACATTGTTAAGTCCTAAGAAAACTTCATGTGAACAATTTTCCTAGTAATATTTCAAACTGCAATCATTTGTATAGCTAGATTACCAAACAAGGACATTTAAAATAAAAAAAAAAAAAAAACAAAAATTAAGTTACAAAAATTAATTTTTATAGTATGGTGAAAAATGTGGATAGTGATGTGTTTCAAAAGCTTTAAATGTATAAGACTGAAAATACCAGATAATTATATGGAAACACACAGGTAAAAGTATAACCCATGTATGCAGTATAATCTTTTTAGGTAAGGCCAGGTCGTCCACAAGGATTTAGAGAAGAAAAAAAAAATAGTGTTCAAATAATCAGAAAGAAAATAGACTTTAACAATTTTGAAAATAATTTTTACTTTACCAATGATAAAAAGTATGACTACTCGGATAGTTAAAAAATAACTTATAAGTGTTGGAAATGATTTGACCTTGAAGATGGGGTATTAATTTATAAAGACGATTTCTCGTCAGAAAACGTTTTCACAAATCAATTTGTTAACTTAAGACTTATATTTAGTTGACCAGACCAAATGTGTCACTCAAATAATCCAGTTACTATTATATCAAAGCTTATTTTGTTTATCAATTTACAAAAGGGATTCTCAGCACGGACGTTAAAGACCATAGACAAATCTTTAAAACCACATAGATCATAACGGGTCTTTCGAGCTATACCGATATGATTATATAATATAAGTTGATAAGCAAAAATAGATAAGATGGGATATAACAGGGTTGCAACATAAGCTTAGGATTAAAGCGATCAAGATCATACCAAACACTTATTCATTATCGTAACTTCACTGAGTAGTCATGAGAGATTTAGCCTCTCATGGCTAAGGGGTTCATAACAAAAGTACTCATTACATAAATTTCCATTATTTCAATAACAAGGTAAGAAAACTTCCTCGTTCTTGATCGTTAGATATTTTCTTCAAGGGAAAAGGTGTTTCTTGGTGTTTTGGTGAAAGGGGAAGGGTATGTGTGTGTAGAATGAGTGGAAATGGTTGTGAGAGGGATGATAGGATTGAGAAATTTCGTCTTAAATTATAGGCAAAACTTGGTGAAAAGTGCGGCGCACTTACAAATAAGTGCGGCGAACTTGGTGAGTTAATGCGATAGCATTTAATGGCTTTTACTGGAAGCGTGGCGCACTTACAAATAAGTGCGGCTATTTAGAGGAGTTAATGCGATATCATTTAATGAACTTTAATTCTTCAATCTTTGGGAAAATGTGCGGCGCACAATATTGTAAGTGCGGCAGTGTTTGAACTTCAGGGGAAAGTGCGGCGCACTATGTAACAAGTGCGGTGGACTTCTTGAGCTTTTGGCTAGAAATATTTCTTTTCTTGTATTCACCTCCCAAAGTGTATAGATTCTTGAGCTTGGGTCTTTAGAGTCTTCAAGTGAACCTATAAGCAATTTAAGCTTAATTAAGTATTGAAAGTTCACGAGAAATGATCAAATATATATAAATAACGCCATAGAAAACATGTATAATTTGGGCGTTATTAAATCCCTCCACACTTAGCTTATTTCTTTAAGAATTCTTTTAAGAGCTCTGTTCGTGTTTTCAACTTGACCACTAGTTTGAGGGTGATAAGATGTAGAGAAACGGTGATTAACTCCATATCTTTTCATGGGTTTTTCCATTATTTTGTTACAGAAGTGAGTACCTCGGTCGCTGATTAGAGCTTTGGGCATTCCGAAATGGCAGAATAGTTTCTTCAGAAAGGCGACTACTACTCGGGTATCATTGGTTGGTAAAGCTTGAGCTTCGGCCCATTTAGATACGTAATCAAAAACGACTAGAATGTATTCAAACTTATATGATTTTGGGAATGGTCCCATAAAGTCGATACCCCATATGTCAAAAATTTCACATACTTGAATGTTGTTTAAGGGCATTTCATCACGTTTTGATATATTTTCGGTCGTTGGAATGCTTCACATAAGCGAACTAGAGTATGAGCTTCTTTGATGATTGTTGGCCAGTAAAATCCTGAATCAAGAACTTTTTTAGCAGTTATGTTGGGTCTATAATGTCCACCGGTTGGTCCGTGGTGACATTGATCCAAAATGGTTCGAGTTTCTGGGGTCCAGATTTACAGCGTTATATTCATACCTGTCATGAACATTACTATTGAAAAGGTAAGGTCCTCCCAAAGTAGTGTTTTGAGGTAGAGAGAATTTGTTGTCTTCTCCTTTTGGTATAATATTACCGACTAGGTAATTTGCAAAGTCTGCGAACCAAGGTTCCGTCTTTGGTATTGATTTCCATAGAGTTTCTCAGGAAAAAGTTATCACGATCTTCATTGTATCGCTTGTTCATCATTTTTGATTCGGGGATAGTGATACGGCTTGTAACATTTTATGTTCTTTCTGTCTTGATTTCTATGTCAAATTACTTGTAGAAGTGGATCTATCAATAAGGCGGTGGTTTGGCATCATTACTTTTTGAATAAGTGCCTTAGAGGCTGAATGATCAGTAGTGAACAATAGATTTTTGAGTGATAAGATAAAATTGAATTTGTCAAATGCAAAAACTTTACAGCCATAAGTTCTTTTTGATTAGGTGTATTTTTGTTGAGCTTGGATTAAGGGTTTTGCTTGGAAGTAGATTGGGTGAAAAATTTTTACCAATCTTTTTGACCTAGACGGCTCATTCTGCGAACTCACTTGCATACACAATTAGTTCAACGAAAGATTCCAATTTGGGCTTACGATCATAGGAGCACATGTGAGTTTCTCTTTCAATGATTCAAAAGCTTTTTGACATTCATCGTCGAACTCAAATGGAGTATCTTTTTCGAGTAGCTTAGTTAGAGGTCGAGCAATTTTTGAGAAGTTTTTAATGAAACGTCAGTAAAAACCGACATGTTCCAGAAAGCTTCTAATACCTTTGATATTAGTAAGGGGTGGAATTTCTGGATTAATCGATTTTTGCTTTTTCGATTCAAGTCTCGGCGTTAGGACCTTTGTCCGAGATAATTCCTTCCTTTGGGACCATGAAGTGATTTTTTTCCCAATTAAGAACAGATGAGCAGCTTTACAAAGTTGGAAGCATTTTTTTTATTGTTGTTTAGGCATGTGTAGAAGAGTTTTGATACAATAAAATCGTCCATGAATACTTCGGCGGATTCTTCGATTCATATCGTGAAAGATTGCAAACATGCACCTCTGGATGTGCTAGGGGCATTGCATAGCCGAAAGCTCATTCGACCTTTAAGCGTATGTTCCAAAAGGACATGTGAATGTTGTTTTCTCTTGATCATTAGGATCATTAGGGTTTTGAAAATATCATGGGAAACTCATCGAGGAAACAAATATTTATGTCCTTGCGAGTCTTCTAACATTGATCCATAAAGGTAAGGGAAAATAATCATTTTGCGGGTTGCTTCATGATATTTACGATTATCGATGCCTTACTCGCCAAATCGATAACGGGTTCTTGTTGGAACAAGTTCATCATTTTCATTGGTGACAACTGTAATACCACCTTTCTTTGGTACACAGTGGATAGGACTAACTCAAGGACTATCATCATTTGGATAAATTATACTGGTATCCAAGAGTTTCACAATTTCTTTTTTAACAACTTGCTGCATGTTCGGATTTAACCTTCTTTGTTTTTGGACAACGGGTCTCTTGTCATCAAGAAGTTGTATCTTGTGTTTGCAGAATGATGGGCACATGCCAGGAATATCTGTCATTTTCTAAGCAAGGGCTTGCTTGTGCTTTTTAAGAACAGATATGAGTTTGTTTTTCTTTTCTTTGGATAGCTGAGATGATATGATAACAGAAAGAAAAGAGGGTTCTTCCAGGAATACATATTCCAGATTATCAGGAAGAGGTTTAAGTTCAAGGTCTGTAGGAGGTTCTTCGAGAGATGTTTTGATTTTATAACCAGTGTTAATAGTGATTTTTTTGAACGGTGGGTCTTCGGTGTCAGATTCGGAGTCAGAGTTTTCATCAGCAGTCATTGCCATGAATTCATCAAATTCAGCAAAGATTTTTTCTTCGAGAAGGGTTCCTTTGATGGAATGAATAATTTTACTACCTTCATCTAAAAGAGCATCGAAATCTTCTTCTAAGATTTCATCGATACTAAAACAGGTATCGTCGTTTGAATAAGAGTGTTTCATCACAGAATCGATATTGAAAATCATTCGTTCAGTTCCAATCCTAAGGTGAGTTTTTTGTTGAACTCGAAGCACTGCATCGGCAGTGATGAAAAAATGGTACGTTACAAGATGAGGGGAACTTTACTATCTTCTTCCATTTCGAGAATAACAAAATCAGCAGGAAAGGTAAATTTACCAACTTCAACGAGCATATTTTTAGCTATTCCAACATGGTATTGGAATGATCTATCTCTCGAGTGATAATTTCGCATATAACGAATATGGCATAAGGTTAATGCTAGCACCAAGGTCGGCTAAAGCATTGCAGGAGAAGGCTTTGTTGAAATTACATGGAATAAGAAAACTTCCGGGGTCTCCGAGTTTAGGTGGAACTTTGTTTTGGATCATTGCTGAACTTTCATCGCTTAAGAAAGCGGCAGAGATTTTGGTCGATTTTGTTGGTTTGGTCTCTTTTTTGTTTCCTTGAGTTATTTTTTATAATTAGGCATTCCGGCCAAGACATCGATAAGAAGTACATTGATTCGGACAGCGCGGATCATATCGATAAATTTTCCGTATTGAGCTTCCATTTTCTCTTTCCTAAGACATTGAGGATATGGAATTTTTAGTTTGTATGATTTGGGTAACAGAGTCTCTTTGACTAATTTCAGATTTTGAGTTTTCGTTTGTGGTGTCGGTTCATCGTCTTCTTCATCGCTATTAAAGTTGATAGGAGTTTCAGAATCGTTTTGTTGATCATTTGGATTAACTGGTGGTTTGTAAGATTTACCACTTCTTGTGAATACGGCATTCACATGCTCATTGCGAGATTGTGGTGGTTTGTAAGCTTTGGAGTTGTATCCTTTTGGGTTTGGTTTGGGAGGAGTGTTTAACTAGGAAGAGATCCAGATGGCTTCGACAGATTGCTTGTCAGCAAGGTCTGGTCTGAACTTGGTTTCAAGGTTTTAGAATTGACAGCTTTGATTGATTTGTGGCAAGGTTTCGAGTTGGGTTTTGAGATCATGTATCTTTCTTTGATGAAGAGTTGGCCGATGTGCTGAGATTTTCATGAAATCGCTGATTGTTTTGAAGATCGTATGGTTTTTCATCGGGTATTGGATGGTAGTTGGTCTCGATTTAACTACTTCGTTCGTCTTGACGCCTGATTTCGCGATTCAAGTCTCGGTCGCGGTAATCATTGTAAAAACGAGTCTTACAAAAAGTTTGCATGAATTTGGCTTCTTTTTCTCGGGACATAGGTATATTATCTTCATCAAGATCGGATTTTGTTTTTTAGCATGGTCTTGGAGTTCTTTATATTGAGCATCCATTTTCAGGGTCATGGCATCCATTCGGGCCATAATTTTGTCAGTATTAGAATTACTGCTACCTTCATCGGCGAAAGCAATGGTTTTTTTAAGAGATGATTTGGTTTTTTGATTTTTAGCCCAGTCGAGCTTGAGTAAGACTTTATCTTCCAGAAGCTGATAAGCTTGATTTGGTGTTTTATAGAGGAAAATACCACCAGCTGCGGCATTTAGAACTTCTTGGGTTATTTCGCTGAGACGGTGATAAAAGATGTTAATTATATTGCCCTTGGACAGATTGTGACCATGGAAGTTTCAGAGTATTTCCTTCATACGAAGCCAAGCATCGGTTAGAGATTCATTTTCATGTTGAGAGAAAGCTCGGATTTCTCTGAGGAGTCGGTCGAAAGAGCTTTGGGGAAAGAAAACGGTAATGAAGTGGTTGAAAGTTTTCATCCATATGTATTTGATTAGTTCCTGCGTTGAGTTCTAACCAACCATGTTTTATGTGTGAAAACACCATGACTTGAGCAGGTTAGTCAAACCGTTAGTGTTGACTTAGGTGCCTGTTGTAATGTATGGTTTATGTGATTTGATGTGTTTATGTGTGTTTATATGTGTTTATGAGGTATTGGTAATCAATCTATTGAGTGTGATCATCTCAATGAGATTGGAATGGTGATGAAGTTGGTTGAGTTCATTTCGTTCACTTTTGGTGACAAGGAAATGATTATTGAGATTTTAACGTTTTGTGTTAAATGTGTAAGTATTATTACGTATACGTATTTTTGTGTTAGTAATTTAAGATAAGTTTAGGTTCTAGAGGTTAAGCTAAGAGAAATGAGTTATTTGATGGAGAAATTTCATTTTAATCACTTATAGTGATAATGGAATTGGTTGGGTATTTTGAGAGAATTGGTTTGGTTAATATGTGGATCTCTAGGTGATGGATTAAAATGAGAAGTGTGTCATTTGTGAAAGAAATGAGTTTGTTAAAATATGAGAGTTTTTGGAAGACTTTCTATTTTTAGAAAGTGAATTTGGAAATGAAAAGTTATTTTTAGAAAGTAGTTTTCAAGCAAAATGGTTTAACAAATTAGCTTAGGTTTTTATAAAACTTAAGGTATAAAGATAATTAATTAATTAATAAAAGAAAAGAAAAAAAATATTTTTTTAGGCATGAATAGTAAAATCCAAAAATTAGAAAAGAAAAAAAAAGAAAAGAGTTTGAATTGAAATCAAATTGTAATTAGAGTTATCTAGGGATTTCCTTGTGGCCTATAAATACCAAACTAATCCCAAACCCTTCCCCTCATTATTTTGGCCGATCCAAGGAAGAAGAAAGAAAAAAAAGCTAGGGTTTTCTTTGCTAAGGTAAATTTTCTAATCTTGTTCAATTCTAGTTTTAATTTTTCAATTCTAGTAATCCAACATGATGGATTAGGGTTATAAATTAGGAGTTATAAATTAGGATTTATAAATTAGGGTTCTTAGGTTTCTGGAAGTTTATGATGTATAGGTCATGTTTGATCATTAGTTTAATTGTTTACATGATTGGGATTGTCGGTTAGGGTTTAATCTTTGAGGATAGTCGTTTTAATTCACTGCAGAAATTTAGTCAGACTTGTAGAGGTCATAACTCGGTCATAAAAGATCAAATAAATAATTTACAACATACTGGAGATAACCTCAGAGAGTCTACTTTCCAGAAAAGTTGGCCTCGTAAGTTTTTATGGTCGGGAAGTCGGTCAAAAGGGCGTTACAAAATCAGTGTGTAAAACAGTGACGAATTTCAGTTTTGGTTTTAGTCGCAGAAGTTAGATATATATGTGTGTGTGTTCCCTGATTTGGCTCTAAGTCCATATAAGGTCTAAGTTTAGTTAACAATGTCAACTTTTAGAAGGTCAGTTTGGCGAATTCTGGAACTTAGGATTAATGAATTACTAAGGGATATTTGTAAAAGGGTAATGGTTGGGAGAGCTCTGAGTAGGGTCATAGGATCAATGGTCGTGATGAATTTTGTTTTGAAATATGGGGAGTGTTTCAGTAGTGCGTTTTAGGGCGTGCAAGTAGAGTAAAATTTGTTAAAACAGAAAGTTTAAGGAGTAGCATATAAGTATAAATAAAATATGTAATAATGGGTAAGGTTTGTAAAGCTTATAGGACTATGATGGATAGCTAGGTATCATATATAGTTAGGTTACATCATATTATGGGCTGATGCTATTGATGGTAATCATAAGTGTTTCTTGTAAGAGTGTTCGTGTAATTTTTATTGAGGTTTTGTTGGATCCTTTGGAAGCTAAGCACAGGTGAGTTTCATAGTTCCCACTTTTAATGTTTATTACATTCTGGATGGAAATGATGCTAATGTTTTGAATTGCTGTGATTATGTGTTTTGCTTTATGTGGACCATATTTTGTATTGTATATGACTTATTGTTGCATGTTGACCTGTGGTTTTCCTTAGCACGTTCTAAATGAAATGTCAAGTGTTATTGATTTGGGATCGGGGAGTATGCCTACTCAATAATAGTGAATTGGGATCGGAGGCGGTGCATACCCAACTATTGATGGTCAGGCTAAGTATAAGCTTAACTGGTGACTTTTAGGTGGTAAGTGAATCTGGGCTCGGATGTAAGTTCCTACCCAATTGTTGTACTGGATCGGGGATAAGTTCCTTACTTAGTTGATGTAATGGACTCGGGGTACGTTTCTACCAGTTGTTGTATGGATCGGGGGTAAGTTCCTACCCAGTTGTTGTAATGGATCGGGGGTAACGTTCCTACCCAGTTGTTGTAGTAGATCGGGGCGTGACGTTTATCGTGTTGTGGTTGCATGTAGATAAGTTTCATAATTTGCATAATTGTCCTATACTGTTTTGATAATCGCAGTAATTGGTTTTGAAAAGTTTATTAATGTAAGTCTTAAACCTATGACTCTCACCAACCGTTGTGTTGACGTTTTAAGCAATATTTTAGGTGAGCATGATGAAAATAATCTGAAAGAAAGGATAGATAAGAGACCATAGGATGTCATGAAGATTATATTCTTGTCTTGAGCTTTTTGCATTGATGAATTTGAATAATTGTTGCATGTCTTTTATTGGCGAGAACTTTGTTTCTCTAATAAAGACGCCTTTTGGATTTTGGGTTTAGGTTTGGTATTGCTTTATGAATTTGTGTCTTGTATATTAGCTTTCTTTTTAGAATTCTTTTAGAGACACGTGTGTTGTGATGAAATACATCTTATTACGCCTCAGCATTTCGCATTGGAGGGGTTGTGAGATTGGTATCAGGAGCTGTGGTATAGCGAATAGGTGGTGAGCTAGATTATGCTTAAGGGTCCTCTATAGTGCATTTTATGGCATAAGTGATTGTGTAGTAATATATCGATATGTATCCCGCCTACCTAAAAGCTAATGAATTTTTCTATTCTTGAATTACTCACATATTAATATGAAATATTTACTTTTTCATTATGGGGAGTCTAATAGTCTCTACTTTGTTATTGTTTTAGTATGTTTCCCCTAATTCAATCTAGGAGGATATCGTTGGGAGATTGTAAGTCAGGATAGTTGTGTGATGGTATGTGATGTGATGTGAGATCTGTTGAGGCTGGTTGTGTGCGTTAGAGAATTCCACTCTAACGATTGGGCGATTATATTAGGGTTGGGTTGCGTAGATGGTAGGTTCCTTCATTTATCGTTTGCGGATACATCGGATATCTGTTGTATTGTCGTCGCGAACTTCTGTTGTTCGATAGCTCGTTGGTCGTTGAGATATCAAGTTGTGTTGGTATTTAGGGTGTTATCATTAGAAATGGTGTTTTATGTTCTCCATTTAGCGTTTTGATTATTCTTTTTTTTCCTTTGTCTTAAGCGTGACGTTACTTTTTGGTTTGGTTCTAAGAGTAGGATGGATGGTCTATTATGGTTTGTTTGGTTTGAAGAGTTTTGTGTGTTAGTTTTCAGTAAATATATCTGGTAATAGGAGGGGGGGGGGGGAGGGGATTTTCGGTATTTTGGGAGTCTATTTTGCTATCATGATGATTTTTTTTGTAGTCAGTCATAAATTCCATTTGAAAGTAAGTTTGTTGTAGTCGATACCATATTGTTTAGGTGTTAAAAACTTTTTTTAAAAAATAAATTATATAAATAAAATGCAACACATTTTTTTAAAAAATCATCTTTTGATTTCTTTTATGAAAACATAATTAAATAAGTTTATGCAAATTTATTCTAAATTTATTTTTACTCTAAAATTTTTTGCATTATTAATAGGTGATTTATTATTTTAAAATGATTGGTATAAAGGATATGTGGAAAGTTTCTGGGTAAAAAATGGTTTTTGTACACAAGGTTCTTACTCTTTTAATTAATGGGTCGTGGTAGTGGTATTATTGATTGGGGGTGTTTTAGAAATCGTATGATTTTGTGTTTGTTAGGTCGGAGGGTTCGTTTTTTGTCGCGTTTACATTCGGTGATTTTTTCTTTTGGACTCGTGAGATTTTTGGGTCCACGATACCAATTGGTGATGTGAAGTTTGAAATATCCACATGGGTGGTGTAGAGTTGATGTTAGGACGTATCTTTGGGTGGTGCCCTATTGATAGTAGTGAAGCGAAGAATTATTTGCGTATCCCCAGTTAGAATTGAGAATTCTTATTTACTTTTCGATTTAAATCACTACTTAGTTATGCGAGGCGTTGATGAGCGTATCAGTGAATGCGTTGTTTGAGGCATAAGTGGGATGGCATGCAATGAGGTAGTTAAAAATACCTTAGTGAAGCTAAAAAGTGTTTAAGTACTTGAGGGAAAGAACCTAAAGAGGTGCGAGGTCTCGCTAGGAGTAACAAAGCATCATGAGTCAAAATTTAGTGATACTGTAGTAGTATGTGGCTTCCGAAGTGTTTCTCAAGATTAGTGGGTTTTACCCTCGTGTAGAATTTGATTCGTATAGAATGTACAAGGAGCGAGCCGATTTGCGACGGCTGTGTGTTTTGACGTTTTTTTAGAAAGGAAAGAGGTGTGGAAGATTGCAGGAGTTGAAAGGTGAGGTTGGTTTGAATTGATACCTTGTTGTGGAAGTGTCTGTATTGCTGGTCGGAAGAAAAGTGGGTAGTGTTGGAATTGTGCAAGAATATCTCGCAGAAGAGTCGAGGATAGAAAATCGTATGTGATGTCCACCAAATGGACGGGTGAGTGGGATGCGCTAGCTAAGATGTTTTTAGGATGCTAAAGAGACACGTTGAGTTTTGGCTATGTCTTTTGCGGTGAATCAATGGCACCATTGGTTTTCATGGAGTTATGAGCCGGGTGTGCCATGACGTATATAGACAAGCTGCTTAACGTATATATTCGACGATATTTTAAACCGACCAAAGTCTAAGGAGGAAGTACGAGTCGCACGTTGAAGGATGATCGTGGCGCTACTGAAGGAGAGAGATGTACTGTGAAGTTTACAACAAAGATAGAAAGGAGCCAAGAGACGTATCTAGATGTGGGGAAGGAATCAATTGGGTAATGAGCCGATCTTAGCATTACCGGAAGGAGCAGACGATTTCGTAGTATATTATGACGCGCGAAGTAAGGATTTGGAAGCATGCTTGGAAAAAGGGAGAAGGTGATTGCTTGCACGTCGCGACAATTGAAGGTTCTTATGAAGGTGTATGACTCACGTGAAGGTTTTGCCATATAATAGCTCTGAGGCATAAGTAAAGAGAATGCAGAGTACTCTCTACGGATCATGAATGTCTCAACACACTTTTAATCGGAGGATGAAATGAGGCAAAGTTGAAGGATGATGTTATTTAGTGAGTTGATTTCAGCGGAAGGTTTTTTTACCAATCTTGGGAAAGGATATAGATGTTGTACATGGATAGGAAGAGGACGTGAAGCCAAGAATGCGTTGAGGCTAGATTTTCGACAAATCCAATCTCGGGTATAGAGAAAGGATGTTGGTGGTATAGATAAGATGTCCAAAGCCAAAGAACGCGTCAAAATAAGATGTTGCGTGACTTGCCAACGAGTGTGAAAGTATGGAAAGCGGATTATATGTGTTAGACAAGTCTTGGTTCCATTTGGAGAGATGTAAGGACCTTGGCTATTGAAGAGGCGTATATGACAAAGTATTCTATCCATTCTGGAGCGGATACGGTGTTGTGTGGTTTTAGGTTAACTAATCGATGGTTGAGTATCAGGGTCCTCAGGATGTTGTACAACTGAGTTACATGAGTAGAATTGGGAAAAAAAAAAAAGGATGTTATTGTAAGTTACAAGTTAGAGTAATGGATCGAATGCGATTGGTGTAGTAATGGATGCTAAGTCACCCCATTCCTAGCTATGCTTAGGACAAGTATGGTAGATTTTGGAGGTAATTAGAATACTCATTTTTGTAAGATGAGTTTTTCCTAAGGTGGGGATTATCATTCGAGTATGGATGTGTTCATTATTGAAAACATCATTGGAAAGGAATGTAGGTTAATCAACAAATAAAAAACGTTTTATGGGCTAATGGAGAGAGTAAAGTTGAATGGATCCGAATTTTGGTGCATGAAAACCTAAACAAGATCGCGGTTAATACAGGAAAGGTTGAGGCAGTTCAATTGTCGAAATAGTTACCTTGTGTGGGGTAAGTAGTGAGAACTTTTCGAATTTAATGTTGTGTAGGTTATGGGTAGGTTGAGGTCTCACCTTGGAAGATGGTGTAGTACGTTTGAAAGATAGACAAGTTAGACACGAGTTATGTAGGACATTTGCCGATCATTGATGGATTGCGGCCTATAGTTCGGTTGAGAATTTTGTTCTGTGGGTCGAGTATCGAGAAATTAGATTGGGAGTGCTGAAGTTTGAGTAACCTGAAATTGCGTGGATTCTTTAGATAGTTGAGGCTTGTACCATCTTATATCTTAATTTCAAGACAGCTTCTTGTTTGTTGAGATTCGAGGTTAAGTTAAAAACATGTTGTTAAAACTTTAAGGTTTCTAAGGATTCTCTCAAGGACGGGCGAGGTCATGTGATTTGGGCTGTTTTCTTTTTGTTTTGGGGTGTTGTTTGCTGCTAATTGCACCTTGTGGGGGTAGCAAAGTCACAAGAGTTGGATTGGATTGTAGAAGTTGATAAATTAGGTTGACAAGACTCTTTGTTTTGTCATAGGAACCATGATGTTGTGGGACCGAGAGGTCATAAGTAAAAGGTTATAGTATGATAGATTAGTGAAAGTTCGTTAGGAATTCGATAATTTTGAGGTGGTCCTGAGCTTTATTGGGAATGCACGGATCAAATGAGGTAAAGGATGTTAAAGCGTAATGGGAATGTTATGTTGTAAATTGTTGGAATTCAAAGTGTTAAACTTTGAGTTGTTAAATGGGTATAGGAGGATACATGAACGATATAGTATCCTCGACTTAATTATTTGGTAATGATCAGAGATTGAACTTTAGTTAAATCTCGGGACGAGATTTTCTAAAGGAGGGGATAATGTGACAACCATGACCTTTGAGAGGTTAGTCAGAATGTTAGTGCTGACTTAGGGTGCTGTTGTAATGTATGGTTTATTGTGCTTTGATGGGTTTAATGTGTGTTTATATGTTGTTTGATGAGGTATTCGGTAATAATTATTGAGTAGTGGATCATTCAATGAGATTGGTGGTGATGAAGTTGGTGAGTTTTTCGTTACTCAATTTTGTAGTGACAAGGAAATGTTATGAGATTTGAGCTTTTCCGTGTTAAATGTGTAAGTATCTTATTTAGTATAGTGAGATTTATGTGTAGGAATTAAAAATAAGATTAAGTTTAAAGGTTTAGGTTACGAACTAAGTGTGGTTAAAAATATGGAAGATGGATAGTTAAACTTTTCCATTATATAGAAGGTGAAGTTGGAAATGAAAAGTTTATTTTTAGAAGTCGTTTTCACAAGCAAAATGGTTTAACATTGCTTAGGTTTTATAAACTTCATGTAATAAAGATAATTAATTAAGTAATAAAAGAAAAGAACAAATTTCTTAAGGCATGTAATTGTAAAGCCCGAATTTTAGTAAATAAACGAAAAAAAAAGTATGTAAAGTCCTAATCCTACCTCTAAAACTATTGGCCTTAACTACACAACTACTCGGAGGCTTATAAAAATAACCATGACTCCCTTCCTCACCTCATTGAGTTCGACGGACATAGAGGGAGAAGAAGAGCGAAGACGATTATTTTTTAGGGTTTCATTAAAGGTACGATCTGATCTTTTTCTTTAATCTCTAGTTTTGTTTATAAATTCTAGTAACTTAGTTATGATGGATTAGGTTTTAAATTAAGTTTTATAAATTAGGGTTTGTAATATCCAGAAAGTTTTGATATAATAATGTTAGTTTAATCATTAGATCGATTGGATTAGCGATAAGATCATGCGTTAGGGCTTAGATCACTCGAATTAGATGTTTAATTGTCATGCATGAAGTTAGGCAGTTTTGTACGAGCATAATCAATATAAAGATCAAATAAATAATTTACAACATACTGGAGCTTAACCTCAGAGAGTCTACTTCAGTAAAGTTGTCCTCATGCGTTTTTATGTCGAGGAAGTGGTCAAAATGGTCATTACAACATTCAGGTGTGTAAAACAGTGACAATTTTCAGTTTTGGTTTTAATTTTTATAAAAATACTTAGACACTGAGTTAGAGGCTCTAAGTCACGTGGAAGTTAGTTCATATATTGTTTGTGTTCCTAGAATTTTGACCAAGGCCATAGTAAGGTCTAAGTTGGTTAACCAATGTCATACTTTTAGAAGGTCAGAGTTCTCTGGACGATTCTGGACACTTTGGATTTAATGAATTTTATGGGTCATTTGTAAATGGTGTACATGGATTTGGTAGATCTATGATGAGGGTATAGGACATATTTGTAGCATAAGAATTATGGTTCTGAATTATGGGAGTGTTTAGTTTGCTGCGTTTAGGGGGTGCAAGTTAAGAGTAAAAATTCTGATTTAAAACAGCAAGTTTAAGAGTAGCATTTACGTATAAATGAAATATGTAAGAATTGGTAAAGGTTTTAAATCGATGATAGGATATGATAGTAGCCTAGGTATCCATATAGTTAAGGTTACATATTATTGGGATTGAATGTCTAATTGATGGTATCTAATAATGTGTTTAATGTTTAGATTGTCGTGTAATTTTTTGAAGTTTGGTTGGATTTTTGGAAGTAGCATCAGGTGAGTTTCATAGTTACTTTTAAATGTTTTTAATTGGGATGGAAAGATGCTAAATGTTTGAATTGCTGGATTATGTGTTTTGCTTTATGTGGACATTATGTGATCTGTATATGACTTTTTATTGATGTTGAATGTGGTTTACTTGCACTTTTCTATTGAACATGTCAAAGTGTTATTATTGATTTTGAGGATCGGGGAGTAGTACTCAATAATAGTGAATTGGATCAGGAGGGGTACTCTTACCCAGTATTGATGGTTCCAGGCCTACGTACAAGCTTCAGTGGTAGATTTTAGGTGCGTAAGTGACATAATGGATCGGGGGGTAAGTTCTACCCAGTTGTTGTAATGGATCGGGGGTTATGTTCATACTCAGTTGTGTATATGGACTCGGGGGTAACATTCTAACCCAGTTGTTGTTAAGGATCGGGGTACCGTTTACACTTGTTGTAATGGATCGGGGGTAACGTTCCTACCCAGTTGTTGTAATAGATCGGGGGTGACGTTCCTACCTAGTATGTGGTTGCATGTAGCATAAGTTCATAATTTGCATAATTGTCCTATACTGTTTTGATAATCGCAGTAATTGGTTTTGAAAAGTTTATTGATGTAAGTCTTAAACCTATGACTCTCACCAACCGTTGTGTTGACGTTTTAAGCATCATTTTTAGGTGAGCATGATGAAAATAAGATTGAAAGAAATGGATAGTAAGAGACCATAGGATGTCATGAAGATTTCTATTTCTTGTCTTGAGCTTTTGCATTGATTGAATTTGAATAATTGTTGCATGTCTTTCTATTGGCGAGAACTTTCGTTTCATCAATAAAGACGCCTTTTGGATTTTTGGTTAGGTTTTGGGTATCGTTATGACACTTTGTGTCTTTGCTTTACTTTAGCTTTCATTTTTAGTATTCTTTATAGAGACACCGTGTGTTGTGATGATATCCATTCTTATTTACGCCTCGCATTTCCGCCTTGGCGGGGTGTGACATTAGGACCTTACAGAATTACGAGTAAAGAAGGTTACAAATACTTCTTAACTGTTGTGGATGATTATTCCAAAGCAGTATGGTTATATCTCTTAAAAGGCAAAGATAAAGTTACATCAAATGTCATTGAGTTTTATAATTACTTAAAAAATCAATTTAACAAAACTATCAAAATTTTCAGAAGTGATAATGGAACAGAGTTTGCAAATGGTAACATGAACTCCTTTTTTAAACAACATGGAATTATTAACCAGACTTCATGTGCTTACACCCTCAACAAAATAGGGTTGCTAAAAGGAAACATAGACACCTTCTTAATGTTGCTCGGTCTCTTCTGTTTCATAGGGGATTCCTCTTTACTTATGGAGTGAATGTGTGCTCAGTGCCACATACCTTATCAATAGACTTCCTTCCTCCGTGTTAAATGGTTTGTGTCCGTATGAGTTGGTGTTTTTAAAAAAACCAAATATTGACCATTTGAGATCCTTTGGTTGTCTCTGCTTTGCAACTGTTTTAAACAATCATGATAACTTTTCAAAAAGATCCGAAAAATGTGTCTTTGTAGATATTCAAATTAGAAAAAGGGGTATAAAATGTACAATTTTAAAGATAAAAACATGTTCTTCTTAAGAGATGTCAAATTTTATGAAAATATTTTTCCTTTGAATATGAAAAAACAAATTGATGCTACTCCAACTGCATCTGACACCTCTCAAGTCAATACTTTAAATTTCTTTGATACCCCTTATTTTCCAATTAAAAAACCTACAGAGTCACTGTCCAATGATGATGCAAAGACTGATTCTCATGGTGACAGTGAAAACTCTTCTGCTCCTGGAGGCACAAATGAGGATGCCAGTGATAGTGATTCCACTTCACTCGGGGACTTACAGAGAGTTATTAACCTCACCCTATGATGACATCACA
>BQNB010010567.1:0-36987 GCA_026074375.1 Tanacetum coccineum | reverse complement strand
AGCTAAAAAGAACTCCATTAAGATTCAAGAGGGTTTGCAAGCAAAAATAAAAATTCTTGAAAAAGATATTCAAAGATGTCAAAAGCAAAGTGTTGATTTTGAATTGAAGTTACAACATGCAAAAGAAAAACATAAATGAGACTCAACTTTAAACAATAAAAACACAAATCCTCTTGATTACTCTTGGATTTCAAAGATGGAGAAACTTGAGAATGAGAACGTGTCTTTAGATTTTAAAGTGCAATCTTTGATGAAAACAGAATGAGGAGTGAGTGACTTAGTGATCATTCAGTTGAGGATTTGTGATTGAATGATTATATGTTATACGAAAAAATTTTGTCACATGATTTCTGAAAAAGTTCTCAAAAAAATCTGTTAGTGTCAAAATGGTACTCTTTCATAAAAACGATTTTAAGAAGATGTATGATTTCTCTTTAAGTTTTCATAAAAGCATCTTGATTAGAATCAAAAGATAAATCTTCATCTTTCTTGAAAGAGTATCACATCACAAAGAATTTCTTGTGAGAATATTCAAAACAGACAAAGAGAGCTAAATCCATACGCGAAAAAGCAAATCAAAAGTGTGTTCGAAAAAGAATTACCAGAACACACAAAAATGATAAAACAAAAGAAAAATTAGAATAAAGCGTATGGCATATGCTAGAAAAAGCAAGAACAAGCACATTAGAAACAAACTGATCAAAAATATGTTCGAAAAGAATTGCCAGAACATATAAAATAGACAGAGTGGAAAAAGACAAAAATATCAAATGGATTGTTTGTTACCTAACATCTTCATTTCATTCATTCAGTAATCATCATGGCACAACAACAACATGCAGCTGATGTTCATCCAGAAGAATTGTGTCCTCCAAACAAGAGATATGATCTAATGGATGCCAACAAGAAGGTTGATTTTGAACAAGTGCAATGTCCACCTAAAAGCAAAATTCTAATGAATATCATCAAGGATCATCCGTTACGATTCAGCATTGTAGCTTCCACATTAGTACCTTGGATCTATATGGCACAATTCTGGCGTAAATTGAAGGAAGACGTATTAAAGTATAGGCTCACGTTTATGCTTGACAAGAAAATTCTTTCTCTTACACTGGATGACTTCAGAACAATCTTTCACCTACCATAAGCAACTGACAACAATCATGACAGTTTCAAGCCACCACCATCATTTTTAGAAATGGTTCCATTTTACAAAAATGAGTTGGGTTTTACAATGGAGCTGAAGACATCATCAAGCTTTAAGACAACTGGTCTTCTGCAACCATGACAAACGTTGTGCAAGATATTTTCCAAATACTTGACAACACGCGTAACCGGATGGGATCAACCACCGTTGCAAATAATGCAAATGATGTATTGCTTTATCAATAACATTCATGTTGATTATGTGGAGCTACTATGGGAAGGACTTTATTATTCTCTTCATCATCCAACATCTTCGATTCCTTATGCTAGATTTACTAAGATCATCATTAGTCATTACATGACTAATTTTCTTGAGATCTCAAGGCATGCTAGAGACATATATCACAATCCGAAAGATGATGATATAATGAAAAATATCTTTAATTTAGGAAGACACAAAGACAGAGTTGGAATGAAGATTCCAGACTGGATGATCTCAGATGAAATGAAGCACACAGAGCATTATCAGATGTATGCGGAGGTGTTTGGGATAGATGTTCCTCTGACTCAGTCACAGCCGACTGAGTCTACCCAAGGAACGCATAGGACACCTAACGCCCCTAGGTCACCTTACCTTAAAGTGGATGCAGGAGAGTCAAGTGCTCTAAAATGGTTAACTGTGATTCGTTTTTGTATTCCTGAAAGGAGATCCACACATCTTACTCCACTAGCTCCAATGCCAACCGTTGATAAAGAAGATGAGATGATTTCACAAGACACACTACAATTAAGTCTTGCTGAGCACAAAAGTCGAGAAAAGCAAGAAGCTAGAGAAAATGTAGAACTGGTGAATAAGCACATGGCATCTAAGGATATTGAAAAGATGGTGACCAAACCAGAAAATGTTATTAACGATAGTCTAATCCCTAGGAATGATGATCAAAATATTCTCGGCACTAGGTTAGAGCCCAGGAGTGATAAGGTAAGTCTAGAGGTGGAGATTACTAATGTTGTAATACCTGTGAATGTTAATGAAGAAGAAGAGGAAATAACTGATGAGGTGTATAAATTAAAGCAAAGGGAGAAAGGGGAGATTGTAGAGGTGTCTAGGAGTACACCATCCCCCACACCAATTAGATCTCCTAGGATTCATACTGATCTTGTATCTTCGGATACTAAGAAACTCCAGGAATTGACAAAAACTGATACTACACCTACACCATCATCAAGTTTACTCAACACCAAGTTATCTATCATAAATCGAATTCTATCATTATTCTAAGCCAAACCTGCTCATTTCAAACGTTATAAGAGTTTCTTTCAGGAGTTACAGGGATGTTATGGATATTTGTTTGAACATCTGAAAGCAAAGTTCTTGTTAAGGAAGTCATTTGATACTCTAGCTGATCATCTCCAGGAAGTAATGGTTGAATCTCTACCCTTGATGGTAGATAAGCATATCAAGGAGCAAGTAAAGAAGCAAGTTCTTGAGCAGGTTAAAGTTCAAGTTCCTGTGTATGTTGCAAAAGGGCTGCTTTTGGAAAGGCAACATAATTAAGAAGAGACTAATAAGATGATTGCTAAAGCCATGTTATAGGAGCATGGGAGATTACAGACTGAAATTTCATCATAGATTCAACAAGCAATTGATAATCACATTCCTTCTCTGGTTGAGGAGTCCGTAAGAAATTATATGTCTGGATATATTCTCCATGTTCATCCAGCTCAACCACAAACAACATATGTTCCTGAACAACAACATCAACTGTATCTTTCAATGAAAAACAATCCTTAGTTCTAGCAACAGGACATATCAATATGGCTGGCACTTCAGATGAAATTAGAGACACTTCAGGTACCTCAAACTACTTGTAGAACTTCTGCTGTTCGCCCAAGAGTACAGGACGACCCTCATGATGATGCTCCTCCTAAGAGGGAGAATAGTGCAAAGAGGCAAAAGACATCTGAGTACGAAGCATATGTGACTGAAGAGTCTTCTGGACAGGTTAATGAAAGTGAACAAAGTCCATCATCTTCAGGTAATCAAGAGCAAGTTGATGATGTTGATGATTTTGATTTTTGGACTGAGTCGTATGCTTCAGATGATGATGAAATACCGACGAAGCAAGTATCACAAGACATTATGAAAGAAGTGTCACTGAATATTAATGAGGCAGAGCTAAAGAAAATTGCTGATGAGATGTTGAGATAAAGATGTACTTCAGGAGATGAGCATCAATATCATATTGATCAGATGAAGAATTTCTTGAAAAGTGACATTGTTTGGGAAAGCAAAAAGGAAATTCTTGCATCTCTACATCTACGAAAGACCACACCTCTAGTTCAAAGCTGTCAGAGAGATCCTGAAGCTCTAGCATTGTCTCTGATAAATCAAGATCTTTTGTATTTGAAGAAAGGAAATTCAGGGCCTGAGAAGATAGTGTTGTCACTTCATAAGTTTCCTGCAATTGTTTTTAATGATGTTGATATCGAAGAACGGACTTCCAGATGGGTGAATAAGTATGTAAAGAAATTTAATCCTTATGCTTAGTCTGGTGTAGAACATTAGAAGAATCCTCATGCAAAGATCTTCTACATAAAGAGGCAGAAAGAGCCTGGAAAACCAAAATAAGTTGTTTATTCAAATTTAAAGATCATTTAAGTTATCAAGACATATTGGGAACTGGGCCATGAACACAAGTTCATCACAAAGATAGTTGCAAGAAGAGCCAATGAGTGCATAGTGTCAATTATCGAGTCTGATTACAAGAATCTCAATAAGAATGATATTGAGGATATCTACTTGCTGATCATGAATGGTAAGGTACCTGATTATGCAGAAACAGGTCTGCTATGGTCTTTATCAGTTTTTATCAGAAGCTCAGTGATATAGGAAAGAGTGCATTACTTTCAACTTGAAATAGAAAGCTATCAACAGAAGGTTAATCTTACTGCACCAACAATATCTTTCCTAGGAATTGAAAAGCATAAAATGTTCTCCATCATCTATGAGCCTGTACATAGAATAATATACAAGAATAGTAAGAAAGAGAAAAGGGTGATAAGACATTCAGAGATTCATAAGTTTTGTAATGCAACACTAAACAGAGTATTAGAAGGTCCAAAGAGTTACAATAATGATGTTAAGTATGGCTATAAACAAAGAGATCTTACTGAAGATGAGATTGAGTATTTGAAATTGTTTGAAGAAGAAATTAAAGTGAGATTGAAGTATCACAACCAGATGAGAAGATGTGAGATGTATGTGAATGGAAGACCACTTGAACTACGACGGGAACGCCCAGAATAATCGACCCTTAGGGGGAGATTGTTAGGTTCAAGAAAAGTGTCGATTATGTGGTTTTATTATATTTAGTCATTATTCTTTATTTTGTTAAGAATAATGTAGCTTGTAATAAGGTTTATTATGCTAAAACTAAAAAATAGTATAATTACCAAAGTCTAGGGACTAGAAGTGAAACATTAGAAAAATAAAGGAAGGGAAGCTTCCTTCCTTCTCCTATAAATACTCCTCTTAATCACCATTAGGGGGTTAATCCTTGTAATAATCTTTTCCTTCTTCCCTCCATTTTATAATATTTGAAAATTAAATACTTGCTTTCCTTTACTATTCTCTTTAAGCTTTCATTGATGATCATGTTTGATTCAAGATAAACAAGACCTAACAGATTGTCAGTAAAAGTGATAGTTCTTGGCCCTCTTCAGAACAGTAGCTTTCTTAGGCTTGCTAGGGAAATTAACCTCTTAATTACCTAAACTTATATAACCTTTTCCTCTTCCACTTCTGACAGGAGACACATGTGGCTCTTCTGGATCCTCAGCAGCTTTACCTTTCTCACTTTCATCCTTCTTGTATTTGTAGTACTTGTATACTACTGACTTCTTGATTGCATCATTTAACACTGTATCTGGTATCTCAATTCTGAATTTGAATTTACCATCTACATTGTTGATTTGGGGTGAGCAAAATGGATCGTGAACCAGACCGGATAGAGAAACCAGCCCAAACCGGACCGACAGGACCAGACTGAACCTATTTTGGTCCGTCCTTAGTCCATCCTTTTCCTTATTTTTGGTCCTCGATCCGGTTTGGTCTTACAAAAAAATGACATTTATGCCTTGTTGGACCGGACTGGACTGAAGACCAAACCAAACCGGACTGACCCGGACCTGACCGAATCATTTTGGTCCGGTCTTCAGTCCTGTGTTTTGGACAAAGTCAGTTTCGGTCCGGTCTAGTTTTGGTAGGTCCGGTCTAATTTTTGGACCGTGAGAACCCCTAGTGTTGATTAGCTTGGTAAGAGGTGAGTCTTCACCTTCATTGTGCATTTCAACATTAGATATTCGAGGAATACTCTTATTGCAAGATAAAAAGTAGTCCATGATAAGCTTGGTGAAGCGGGTATAGATTAGGTTAGACATTTTAATTGGCTTTGAAGTTATGTCTACTGCTTGCCATTCAAATTTGTCCTTAAACAATGATGCGTAATCCAAATTAATAGAGTGAACAATACCCTAAAGTATTTGAAGTACTAGAAGTCTAGCACAATCCTAACATGTGTCTTTTCCTGTAAGACATCTGTTGAGAACACTCAGAATAGCTCTCCATGGTTGATGAAGTTTTGTGGTAACAAAGGTTGATGCTGAAGTCATCTTTTCTTTTGGGTCTTCATCATATCTAAGTGTCTTGATAAAAGCCAGAATTTGTTTTCTATGGGAGGTTTGGTATAAGGTTTGTTGGTACGTGGTGGAGGCATTTGTAAGACAGTGCATAGTAGTTCGGCATTAAGAGTGAAATGTTGTGTGTCGAGTTGAAAGTTGAATTTGTGGTTGTTTGAAATGTATGTGATGGTTATCCGAAACTACTACAAGTAACTGACTGGTACTGTGGCAGTTAAGGAACTAGTTTGTATAACTTGTGGTGTTTGAGAATTACAACAACAAGTTTTAGCAATGTATCTGTGATGTTTGAATTTGAATCGACACGCTGGTTGTTCTTTGTTATCTTTAGTCTGTTAGCACTTGGAACTAGCTGCTCGTCAGAAACAACTGATGCTTGCGGATTTGCTCTTGACATGTTGGATTCTGAGAATAATATTCAAATTTGATTAGTTTCACATGAATACAAACTTAAGCACGTTTATTTCAATTTCTGTTTTTATTTTCTCTGTCTATTTTCTATGGACGAGCATTTCTTTTTGTCCATACTTATGTTATTTTTCTTTTTCATGTGCCTTGTACTTGCTTTTCTAAGACAACACGTATACTCTTTTCTTTTCGCATACGGTTTTTGTCTCTCATTTTGTTTTTGTTTATCCTTACTTAGATTAAGTTCGAGAATACTATTTCTGCAAAATAAAAGATGAAAGAATGAACGAGAATTTTTTTATTTTCTCATGCTTAAAAGTGTTCATTTTGACCAATCTTTAGAGAAATATCATTACTTGAGTGGAAGAAAACTTTTCAAAAAATGATTGATTCGCATGAGAATGAGTTTTCCTTTTAGTAAAGTGACCTTGAGCCTTGAAGTAACATTGATTTGCTAAACGGATACATTATCAGCTTTTAGGTGACAACTAGTCCTAATAGCCATCCTGATTTATCAGCAACTCTTAGTCAAATTAATTCAAAGTAGACTCAAAAGAACTTTTTGACATGGAAATTATTATTTTGCAAGGCATTGTGTTATTTGAAATCAATAGCAAATGATGTGTTAAAATATGTAGAAATAAAGTTTATAAAATCTACACACATCATTACTATTATTTGTTTGAAAAATATATCGAATGAGATTAAGTGCCTCAGGAATACCACATGTAGTACAAGTACTAGTATAGAAATCCATTCCACTAGTGGGTGAAATCTCAGGATTAACACATGAGTATTATAAATAATACCCTAGTGCAGTTTGGTGAAATTTACGAGAGATTTATCCAAATATAACACATTTAAATAGGAAAGATAGTTCATATCGAAGTACTCTTATATCTAAAATGGATGGTCACTAAGCCGCTAACAATGGTTTTTAAATACTCTCAAACAGATGCAACCCGAACGATGCTAACAATGTAAGAGAATACCCTAGACTGGAGCGCGTCTTTCGATATAGAAATACTTTTTAAACTCTTTTTGACATTTTCACAGTCAACATATAGAAATTGTATTCAAACATGTCAAAGCACAATCAATTTCATATCAAAAAAACATTTTAAGCACAAGATTAAGAAAGTCAATCTTGGTTAACGGTCAAAGTCAACGATCAACGAGCAAAGTCAAAGTCAACAGTCAAAGTCAACAGAGATGGTCACACTAAGTCAACAGTCTAATCATCCAAGTCCGAGGTCCATGAGCCTAAGTTTACAAGGTACGTCACAATCGTATGAATTTTACACAAATGCATACCCGTATTAAACTCATTTTTAATAATTCCGTTCATTTTTCATGAATTGAAAAATGTTAATACTTTGAAAGTAATTAAGTTTTAAACATAGTTTCTTTTTTAATTTATTGAATTATATGAAACCTTTTTCTTTTTAATCTTTTGCAACTTTAAACCTTTAAATTCTAAAATGTTTGATAGGTCGGAGGTCGAGGTCAGGTTTGGTGACCCTTGTAGTTCGGTGAACCCAAGTGTTTTGGTGAACCCCCTATGGTTTGGTGAACCCCTGTGTTTCGGTGAACTCCGTGTGGTTCGGTGAACCATGACGTTTGGTGAACTCATAAGGTTCAGAGAACCTATGAGTTTCGATGAACCCCCTATGGTTTGGTGAACCATAAGGTTCAGTGAACCCCCTATTGACCTATTTCGTCTATTTTGAACCGTTTAAGGTTCGGTTAGGTGTGGTTTGGTTAAACCAAGCGAGAGAGCAAGAACCATCTTAATAAACATATAAACAAACACCTTGTATATGTATTTGATCACAAACAAGTGTTGCTTGTTCTTACATCCAAACGCATCCTAAGTCATTCATATGGGGCGAACTAGACAAGTTTTTTCCAAGATCATTTCTTTTTGATGTTTTGATTTATAAACTCAAGACCGAAAAGATTTCTCTTTTTGTTGTTATGGATAAACGCACTGAAGCGTACATTTTCCTTTTTTTTGAGGACCGGGTTGTTATCTGACATTTAATAACAAACCATAGAAGATTTGAGAAGACATGTTTTAAAATGTTTTAAACTTTCAGTCGAACTTTATCTACAATACAACGTCATTATTGAATGACATTTTCAATATCGTAGATATTATCGATTCTAAAAGATATATTGAGAAGATTTTTTATGGCTTTTTCAAGTTTTTTGATTTTGTATTTTCTTTTTCTGGTTTTAGATATTTGTATTTCTTTTCTGGTTTAAGATAAATTTGGAATTTTGTTTTTGAAATAATAATTTGAAAATAAATTGAAAAAAAATCTTGTTTGTTCCTTTATTTTGATAGACCTAAGACTATTTTATATTTTATACATAGGATACATGAAGTAGTAATAGAATTACTCTTCTTCTATCTCTACAAGACGTTTTAGTTCTTTGGGTGTAATACTTTTCATTCCTAGACGGTTGAGGAGAAATTCAAAGCGTTCTCTTGCGAGTGCTTTAGTAAAGATATCAGTCAACTGATAAGCAGTCTTGACAAAGTACAGCTCAATAACCTCTTTTATAACTTTTTCTTTTAGAAGATTGTATCGAAATGCGATATTCTTCATCCTCGAGTGTTTTACGGTGTTGCAAGATAATACGATTGCGCTTTTTGAGTTGCAGTACAAAGGGATTTTGTTGAAGTCAAATTCATAGTCGGTCAACTATGAGCGCATCAAAAGAATTTATGCACCGCAACCAGACAAGGATATGTACTCCGCTTTAGTAGTTGATATTCACTTTTGTTTATTGGATGACTAGCTGGCTAGCTTTTCTACTTAGAATTATGCACTTCCCGAAGTACTTTCGTCTCGTATCTTGGTACCATAAAATCTGTTAGATCAAACCCGTTTTCCTTCGGATACCATAGACCTATGTTAATAGTTCCTATTAGGTACCGAAATACCTATTTAACCGTAGTTAAGTGCTTTTTGATAGGCTTAGTCTGATATTGGGCATACACGCAGACAACAAACACAAAGTCAGGATAACTTGGTGTGAGGTACATCAGGGAGACGACCATACTTTGATAACGAGTATGGTAAACTGGAGTGCCATTTAGATCCTCATCAAGTATTGACGTTTCCAACATAGGAATGTCAACAGCATCACATTGTTCTAGACCAAACTTTTTTAGCATTTCAAGTGCGTATTTTGATTGATTAATGAAGACGCCTCTGGGACTTTAAGAAACCTGAAGTCCTAAAAAGAAAGACATTTTTCCTATCATTGAATCTTAAAACGTTTGCTCATTTCGTTTGAAAATTATTTACAAAAAGTTAGATTATTAGAAGAAAAAATTATGTCATCAACGTAAATTTGTACCAAAATAAGATCTTGTCCTTCTTTTCGTGTGAACAGAGTCGGATCGACTACACCTTTGACGTATTTCTAAGTTAGTAGGAATTTGGAGAGCATGTCGTACCAGGCACGTGGAGCTTGTTTTAGACCATAAAGTGCTTTCTTCAATCTGAACACATGATTCGGATGTTCTTGATCAACAAACCATTCTTGCTGACTTACATACATCTCTTCCTTTAGAATCCCATTCAAAAATGTTGTCTTAATGTCCATTTGATAAATCGTCATGTTCTTATGAGCGGCATATGCTAAGAAAATTCTGATGGCTTCAATGCGTGCTACAGGTGCAAATGAATCTTTAATATCAATCCCCTCTTCTTTATGATAGCCTTTTGTAACTAACCACGCCTTGTTCTTCAACATACTCCTGAACTCATCTAGCTTTACCTTATATATCCATTTAAGGTTGATGAGCATAACATTGGATGGTTTTGGAACTAACTCCTATACTTCAAGTCTTTCAAACTCATGAATTTTTGCTTGCATGGCTTCAATCTAGCAGGATTCTTTCATGGCTTCTTTGTAATTCTTGGGCTTGACGTTTGTTAAGAAGGCATAGAAGTAGCACCATGATGTGTTTCAAAAGCTTTATATTTATAATGACTAAAAATACCAATTTTATTATGGGGAAACACATGGGTAAAAGTATAACCTACGTATATAGTATAATCTTTTTAGGTAAGACTAGGTCGTCCACAGGGATTTGAGTAGTATTCGAATAATCAGAATGAAAATAGACTTTAACAATTTTGAAAATAACGTTTGTTTTACCAGTGATAATAAAGATAACTACTCAGATAGTTGAAAATAATTTATAAGTATTGATAATGATTAAGACCTCGAAGATGGAACTTTAACTTATAAAAAGGATTTCTTGTCAGAAAACGTTTTCACAAATGAATTTAATTAACTCAAGACTTATACTTAGTAGACAAAACCAATCGTGTCACTCAAATGGTTCAGATAACTTATTATATCAAAGCTTATTTTGTTTATCAATTTACGAAAGTGGATTTCTCGACACAGACGATAAAATCATAGACAAATCTTTAAAACCACATAGATCATAACGGGTCTTTTGACCTATACCGATATGATTATATAATCTAAGTTGATAAGCAAAACCGACAAGATAAGATATAATAGGGTTGCAACATAAGCTTGAGATTAAAGAGATCACAATCATACCAAACACTTATTCATTATCATAACTTTACCGAGTAGTCATGAGAGATTTAGCCTCTCATGGCTTTGGAGTTCATAACATAACTTGATTCAACAAAAAACTTCATTATTTCACTAAACTAGTATGGTGTTCTTCTTTGTTCTTGGTTGTTTGATCTTGATTCTTCAAAAGGTATGGTGTTTATGCTTGGTGAATGGTTGGGAAGGATTAGATGTGATTATTATTTGTATGAGTTGATATGAAATGTGTGAAAATTTGGTTCTGTTTATAGGCTGATTTCAAGGGAGAAGTGCGGCGCACAAGATAAATTGTGTGGCGTACTTGGTGATTAAATTCGAAGGTAATTTAATGTTTATTGAAGAAGTGTGGTGCACAAAAGTATTTGTGCGGCGTACTTAGGGTGTTAATGCAGTAGTATTTATGACTTCATTTATTCTTCGTAACCAGATAGGAAGTACGACGCACAATCTCATAAGTGTGGCGTACTTGAGGAGTTAATGCACTAATTTAACTATGTCTTTAATTCTTTGACTTTGAGTAGAATTGCGGCGCACAATTGGAAAGTGCGGCGCACATTTGCACTTTTAGCTTGAGACTTTAACTTTGACTTGCATCTTGATTTCCAAAGTGTATAAGTATTCGATCTTTGTTTTATTTGAGCTTGGGATGTCTTCAAGTGAACCTACAAGTATTTCATGCTATTAAGTATCAAAAGTTTACAAGAAATGATCAAATATGAATAAATAACGCCACCGAAGACATGTATAATTAGGGCGTTATCAAATACCTCCACACTTAGCTATTGCTTGCCCTCAAGCAATCAAAGTGAGAAAATAAGATCATTTATCATGACGTAGAGAAAATTTTGATTTTTACAAGAGTTTGCATATTAATTTTTCAAGCATAGACATATAACATAGCACCTCACACGAGAATGTGTTTGATTTGTAATTCACTCGAGCCACTCAGATAGGGTTTATATATTTCTGTGAAGAGACTCAATTTGCATAGACATAATCTAGACAGCTACCATATGATTGTACTTGACACATAAACATGACCGAAGGGCGGAACTTGATACTGATGAGGGATAATAGCATAAACAAATCTTTATATGCAAGAACTTAAGCCTGTATTTCTTTGAACTAATATATATATTTTTTCTCCTTTTTTTTACCATAATGATAACTAAGGCTTGGCATAGAACTTCTTCTTTCAACTTTAACTTCTTCACTTAGGTATTTCAGCAACTTAGCACTAAAAGGAGGTGCTTGCAAGAATAGTTAACTTGCGGAATTAATAACATATGATTAATCAAGCTTTGGTCTAGTAAATGATGATCAAGCACAAGTTCTAGAGCTTCTAAATTACCGGCTCACTCAAATATAATTATCAACCAATACCACTATTCCAGAAAAGGCGACAAATTACAAATACGTAGCCGTACGACGGATGAGACACTTGAAATTGCTTTCAAACCTTAACTCGAATAGGCTAAACGTATCAATTATCTTAGGTACCAAAGGTAGATACCCGAATATTTTAAGGCTTATAATTCTCACAATTTAGTGGACTAGGTTGTGCTAGTTATAATGTCAATCCGGTTAGGCTTGCCTTACTAAGAGCATTTTTTATATTGAAAGCAAATATATAAATTTAGTTTCTGTTAAATATTAGTTAGAAAAAAAAATTTGCAGGGCAAACATGGAGGGATATGATTAATTTTTCCTATTTGACTCTCCTCCACACTTAAGTTGAACATTGCCCTAAATGTGATAACTGATAACTAGAGAATACGGAAAATTAAGGGAAAACGGTACTTCCCGGACGTAGAGATATATAGCTGCGAGAGAGCTATCCTTGAGCAGACTTCATGATTTTTCAATCTTTAAGCTATATTACCTGCAAAAAAGTAAATACAAAAACACACAAAAAGAAATATATTTTTGAGGTTATTTTTTGAGAAATAAATAAAGGATACGGATAGAGTTGTATGGAGGAGGGACTCCTCCACACTTAAGTAAAGAACGGGTTGCTTCCCGAGAAGCACTTAATTATTAAGAGAGTGGTTAGCTAGACTCCTGCTTTTGGAGTTCATTCTTTCAGAAAGAAGGGAGTGACTGCTTCCCTTTGGTCATTATAACATTCTTCTTCATGATATAGTTTGAGTCGATGGCCATTAACAATAAATGTTTTTCCATCTTTTCCATATAGTTCAACATATCTAGATGGATATTGATGTTTCACCACGTATGGTCCTAACCAGCGAGATCGGAGTTTCGACTGTTTGAATTTATACTTTGAGTGAAAAAGCAGAACCTTGTTTCGATGTTTGAATTCTTTTCTCATTCTTAGTTTCCTATCGTGCCAGACTTTGGTTCTTGCCTTATACAGTCGAGAGTTTTCATAAGCTTGATGTCTAAGTTCATCTAATTCGTGTAACTGAAACATTCTTTTCTCACCAGCAGCGATGAGATCTGGATTACAATTCTTAAGTGCCCAGTATGCACGATGTTCAATTTCAAATGGCAGGTGATAATTTTTTCTATATATGAGTTTGTATGGTGTTGTACCGGTTGGTGTTTTGTAAGTAGTACGAAAAGCCCACAGAGCATCATCAAGTTTTCTTGACTAAATAGCAGGATTGTCTTTAACAGTCTTTTCAAGAATTCTTTTAAGGGCTCTATTTGTGTTTTCAACTTGACCACTTGTTTGAGGGTGGTATGATGTAGAGAAATGGTGATTAACTCCATATCTCTTCATAGTCTTTTCCATTATCTTGTTATAGAAGTGAGTATCTCGGTCGCTTATTAGAGCTTTGGGCATTCCGAATCGGCAAAATAGTTTCTTTAGAAAGGTAATAACAACTCGGGCATCATTGGTTGGAAAAGCTTGAGCTTTGGCCCATTTAGATACGTAATCGACAGCAACAAGAATGTATTCAAACTTATGTTATTTTGGGAATGGTCCCATAAAGTCGATACCTCAAATATCAAAAATTGCACACACTTGAATGTTATTTAAGGGCATCTCATCACGTTTTGATATATTTCCCATTTTTGGCATGCTTCACAAAGGCAGACTAGAGTATGAGCTTCTTTTATGATTGTTGGCCAGTAAAATCCTGAATCTAGGACCTTTTTAGCAGTTATGTTTGGCCCATAATGTCCACCGGTTGGTCTGTGGTGACATTGATCTAAAATGGTTCGGGTTTCTTGTCCATATACACAGCGTCTGATCATAACGTCAAAACATATTTTAAAGAGGTAGCATTCCTCCCAGAAGTAGTGTTTGAGGTTAGAGAAGAATTTGTTCTTTTATTGGTACGTCATTCCTTTTGGTATAATATCACCAACCAAATAGTTTGCAAAGTTTCCGAACCATTGTTCATTTCTGGTGTTAATTTCCATAAGGGTTTCTCCAGGAAAGTTGTCGTCAACCTCACTGTCATCACTTGACTCGTTATTGTCAATCCTAGACAAGTGATCGACAACAACATTTTTTGTACCTTTTTTATCTTTAATTTCTATATCGAATTCTTGTAGGAGTAAAATCCATCTAATAAGACGGGGTTTTGCGTCTTGTTTTTTAAACAGATGTTAAAAGCTGAGTGATCAGTGTGAACAATAATTTTTAATAGTATAAGATAGGATCTAAATTTGTCGAATGCAAAAACTACAGCAATAAGTTCTTTCTTGGTTACGGTGTATTTTTGTTGAGCTGGATTGAGAGTTTTTCTTGCGAAGTAGATTAGGTGAAAATTTTTACCATCTTTTTGACCTAAGACAGCTCCAACTGCGAAGTCACTTGCATCACACATAATTTCAAACGGAAGATTCCAGTTTGGGCTTATGATCACAGGAGCACATGTGAGTTTCTCTTTTAATAATTCGAATGCTTTTTGACATTCATCGTTGAAATCAAACGGAGTATCTTTTTCAAGCAACTTATTTATAGGTCGGGCAATTTTTAAGGAATATTTTATAAATCTTTGGTAAAAACCAGCATGTCCTAAAAAGCTTCTAACACCTTTGATGTTAGTAGGGGTGGAAGTTTTGAGATTACATCGATTTTTTGCTTTTTTCGACTTCAAGTCCTGCGCCAGACACCTTGTGTCCAAGCACAATTCCTTCTTTGACCATAAAGTGACATTTTTCCCAATTAACGACAAGATGAGCATTTTTACAATGCTGAAGCATTTTATCAAGATTGTTTAGGCGTTTGTTGAAAGAGTTTCCAAAGACGAAGAAATCGTATATGAATACTTCGACGGATTCTTCAATCATATCATGAAAGATTGCTAACATGCACCTTTGAAATGTAGCTGGAGCATTACATAAACCGAAAGGCATTCGCCTATAAGCGTATGTACCGAAGGGACATGTGAATGTTGTTTTTTCTTGATCATTAGTATCGATAGGAATTTGGAAATATCCAAAAAAACCATCGAGGAAATAGAAATATTTATTTCCTGCGAGTCTTTCCAGCACACAGCAAAGGAAAATGATCTTTTGCGGTTGCTTCATTAAGTTTATGATAATCGATGCATACTCGACAACCCGTAACGGTTCTTGTTCGGACAAGTTCGTCATTTTTGTTTGTAACTACTGTAATACCGCCTTTCTTTGGTACACAATGAATAGGACTAACCCAAGGACTATCAGTAATTTGATAAATAATACCGGTATCTAAGAGTTTCATGATTTCTTTCTTAACAACTTCTTTCATATTTAGATTTAACCTTCGTTGATTTTGGACAACTGGTTTTTTGTCATCCAGAAGTTGTATCTTATGTTTACAGAATGATGGGCAAATACCAAGAATATCTGTTGTTTTCCAGGAAAATGCTTCCTTATGTTTTTTAAGGACGGATACAAGCTTGCTTTTGTTTTGAGCAAAGAGTTAAGCTGATATGATTACAGGAAGAAAAGAGGGTTCTTCCAAAACTACATATTCCAAGTTATCAGGAAGAGGTTTGAGTTCGAGATTCGTAGGAGGTTCTTCGAGAGATGTTTTGAATTTATAATCTGTGTTGATGGTGATTTTATCGAATGGTGGTTCTTTTGTGTCGGATTTAGAGTCATAATTTTCATCAGTATTCATTGCTATGAATTTATCGAATTCAGAAAAGATTTCTTCTTCGAGAATGGTTCCTTTGATGGAATGGAGGATTTTGCTTCCTTCGTTAAGAAGAGCGTCGAAATCTTCTTCTAATATTTCATCGATAACATCGATACTAAAACATGTATCATCATTCGAATAAGAGTGTTTAATGGCAGAGTCGATATTAAAGATCATTCATTCAGTTCCAACTCCAAGATTGAGTTGTTTTTGTTTAACTAGAATTACTGCATCAACAGTGTGAAGGAAGGGTCGTCCCAAAATGAGAGGAACTTTGCTGTCTTCTTCCATTTTGAGAATAACTAAATCGACAGGGAAGGTGAATTTACCAACTTCAACGAGCATATTTTTAGCTATTCCAACAGGGTATTGGAATGATCTGTCGGCTAATCTTACGCTCATTTTAGTAGGTTTAAGAGTTTCGAGAGATAGTTTCGCATATAAGGAATATGACATAAGGTTAGTGCTAGCACCAAGATCGGCTAAAGCATTACATGAAAAAGTTTTTTTTAAGTTGCACGGAATAAGGAAACTTCCAGGGTCTCCAAGTTTAGGTGGAACTTTGTTTTGAAGAATGGCGAAACTTTCATCGCTTAGGAAAGCAGCGTAAATTTTCTTGATTTTTTGTTTGTTGCTTATGAATTCTTTGAGAAATTTTCCATAGTTAGGCATTCCAGTTAAAATGTCGACAAGAGGCATGTTTATTCAGACGGCTCGGATCATGTGGAGGAATTTTCTATATTGGGCCTCCATTTTTTCTTTTATAAGGCGTTGAGGATATGGGATTTTTGGTTTGTATGGTTTTGGTAACGGCATTTCTTGGACTGGTTTTGGAGGTTGAGTTTTTGGTTGTGGTGTTGGTTTATCGTCTTCATCATCGCTATTGAAGTTGATAGGGGTTTCAGAATTGTTTTGTTGATCATTCGAGTTATCTGGTGGATCATAGGATTTACCACTTCTTGTGAATACTGCATTCACATGCTCATTACAAGATTGCGGTGGTTAATAAGCTTTAGAGTTGTTACCTCGTGGGTTTGGTTGAGTGTTGCTTGGAAGAGATCTAGAAGGTCGACCAGATTACTTGTCTGCGAGTCTGTCAAACTTAGTTTCAAGGTTTTGGATTGAAGGTTGATGATTTTTGGCTACTGTTTCGAGTTGAGTTTTGAGGTCCATGAATGTTTCTTTAACAAAAGCGTTGGTTGATTGCTGAAATGTCATGAAATCGTTGAATTGTCTTTGAAGATCATAGGATTTATCATCAGTGTTAGATCGGTAGTTATCTTGGTTATAATCATTTCGTCCGCTTAAACGCCAATTATCGCGATTCGAGTCTCGGTCGCGGTAATCATTGTAAAAAAGAGTCTTATGGAAAGTTTGCATGAATTTAGCCTCTTCTTAACGAGACATAGGAATGTCATCATCGTCAAGATCGGGTGTTGGTTATTTAGCACGAGATTGGAGTTCTTTGTACTGAGCATCCATTTTTATGGTCATGGCATCCATTTGGGCCATAATTTTGTCAGTGTCAGAATTACAGTTACCTTCATCGGCGAAAGTAACAGTTTTCTTAAGAGTTTATTTTGTTTTTTGATTTTTAGTCCAATTGAGCTTGAGTAAGAATTTATCTTCGAGAAGCTGATAAGCTTGATTTGGTGTTTTATAAAGGAAAATACCACCGGCTGCGGCATTTAGAACTTGGGTTATCTCGTTGAGACCATGATAAAAGATTTTGATAATATTTCCCTTGGACAGATTATAACCATGGCAATTTCTAAGCGTTTCCTTCATACGAAGCCAAGCATCGGTTAGAGATTCATTTTCATGTTGGGAGAAAGCACAGATTTCTCCGAGGAGTCGGTCTGGGGGAAAGAATCGGATAAGAAAGCAGTTCAAAGTTCATTCCATGTTTCGATAGTTCCTTTGTTGAGTTCGTCAAGCCATGTTTTGCTTCTCTAGTAAGTGATAGGGGAAACATCATTAGGCAGACAACTTCATTTTTGGTATCTCTGTATTTAAACATATCGCAGATTCTGAGGAATTCATGAAAGTGTTTATGAGGATCGGTTTTGGTTCTACCATCAAATTTGTTTCCTTTAACAAGAGTTAAGTGGTTACCTTTAATGGCAAATTCATTTGCGGTTTCAGGAATAGTGATTAAGGAACCAGGAGTCGGAGCGACAACACGGTCGACAACCCACATGGTTTCATCATCCATTGGATCGTAATTTCGAAGAATATCAAGAAAGTGACAGAATTAATTGATGTTGAGAATTGGCGGATAGACAATTCTCGGGTGCTGAGGTTGTTATCCCAAAAACGTAATCCATATCACAATAATAAGTCATACCAATAAGCAATAAGCTAGAAAGAGAGAAAAGAAAAATGAAAGATTTATTAGAGAGAAAGTAGAGAGTGGAATATTACACACATACACACACACACACAAGTGTAAGAAATGGTAACCAACACCCTCTCCATGTGTGGAGAGGGTCTTATTTATACCCTAAGGCCACCATGGGCTTGTAGGCTTTTTAACTTGGGCCGGGCTTGGCTTATCTTAGGCTTTGAGCCCAAAACATTGACAATATTAGATTACAATCCAAGCCTATTTAACCCAACTAGCCTAATACTTAACAAGACTAATTACGACTAATAAGACCGATAACATTCTTGTTCGACTTATATAAAATTAAGGCTAACATTCTCTCCCAATGTTGAGGTCTCTTTCTTTAAACTCCTCCACTGTTGAGGTCTTCTTTAAGTTCTTCTTTTAAGGATGTGAAGGACTTGATCTTCTATGTTGACGTTCTTGTACGACCGATAACATTCTTGTAGGAGGTTGTCTTGTTTTATCATTGTCTCCCCCGATATTGAAGATATGACTTTTACCGTTTATGCATCTTGTATCATCTCCTTGACTTGAATCATCTTGATTTGAATTTCTTGACCAACTTGTACTCTTGACCGACATACTCATACTTATTGCATTCTTGTTTGACTTGTATGAACATAAGGCTAACAATCTCCCCAAAATGTGGTTCTTGATTTGACTTTGAAGATCTTTGAGGAAGTTTAGAATCAACACTCTTGATGCTAAATGATTGACTTTTAGAGCTCGAGTATGAGTATGTGGTAATGAATCTGACTTCGCTGGTACATGGCTGCAACTCTGACGTTTGAATCTGCATTTAAAAGGTTAGTGATAAACAACAGATATGGACGAAAGTGTCTTTGTCATTTCGTTGAATACGGTTGCAATAACCACGGTTCCCCGTTAATCAGTATAAATACTCCCTGTGATCAGATAGAATTCATAGGAATCTTCTTGACAGGGTTTCGCAGCTGTACTAGCCGTTCTCGTTATCGAAGCATCTCAAAGCATACAACACGATAAGAGTGAATCAGATAGTTACTATCTTTCTGATTAAACCGTCAATTCATTTTACTAGAACAAGTTTGATTCACATAGAATCGCACCATCATTTCTTTCTAGTTAACACAAGTTTGATTCATATAGAATCTTGCAAGTCACCTACCAAGAGCTTATTTGATGTTGGCTCAAGCATGATTTCCATCTTCAGTGTGAATACTTAAGTATCACTCGGATGTTCTGGCAAGATCTCAAGGATAATGCGTAAGACTCTTTGTTACAGCTTGTGAACTTTATGGTGTTCAACAAGTGTATTTTGACATTGTGTCCTAATGAGATTTCTAATTTGATCTCTTCTGGCTCTAACTCGATTTGTGCACTTTGGTTTTAGTAATTAGAGGCTGGAGCAGACTGACACCTATTCAATATCAACAATCTCGGAGTAAGATGTCAATAGATAACGTGTGTATCTTCGTGACAAATGAGACAAGTTTCTTTTGAGAGAAACTTAAATGGCTGGGAAGCGTTGTGCATTGCATCACTAGGTCTATGATGTCGTCTTCAGTATCAACAATCATCTTTGTGATTTTGATAGATTATGTATTGACCCGGTTTCTGCCTAAGTTGTGTAGAGGGCTGCTTTGTTTTCACCCTTTATCCATACATTTCTTTTTAATTCTTCAACCCCTTTAATGCTTACCAAGACGTCATTACTAACACCTTGTTGTGATTGTTCCAGTGTTAGCTTAATCTTAGTCGGCATTTTTCCCTTTACTCATTCTTCTCTAATCATACCTAAGGACTGCTATTTTTAACTATGGATTATCCTTGGGTAGATCCCTCCAGTTCTGGTTGGATTGTAGGACTTATTCCTAACCTAACCACCTTATGACTTCATAATCATCATGAAATTAATAAGTTGTTGTGTATGAGATCGAACCATAAAATCATTTTTTTGACATTGTTATTTTCAAATACCCCCCCTACACATGTGATATGAGATTCAAAATTGTTTAGCACATGAAGGAAAGAGTTGCACTTAGAGTCTTAAAGATCACATTCTTCTATATCATATTTTAATCACATTTTCTCCCCTTATTTTAAATAATAAAACACTTAGTATTTGAAATACCAATTGATTAAAATTTGACATGAAAAATTCCATGGGGAGAAAAATTATACCATAATATTGCATGAGTTCAGTTTCTGATAGCTCCCCTTCAACAGTATATGTGGGATACCAATATTTATTAAAACTTAACATTGGAATAAATAATTGATATGACACCACAAAATGTTGAAGACGGAGTGAGATGCCTTAGTGAAAAATATATATTATTAATTGACATTATAAGTTTCCACATTTTAATTTCACAAAATATGTTTGGATATATAAAATTGACATTTATGAGATGTACCCAACACATTAAAAGGCTTTGGTTTTAAAAGCTCCCCCTCAGAAATTGATTCACATAAAATGACATTCTACGTACAATAATTCTTTAAAACTTATTCGAGGAAGGGAGTGTTGAACACATAATTTTAACAAATACCACTTTTTATGGAAAAATACCACAAATTATATTGTAGACAATTTGACATTGAAAGTTGTTTTTGAAAAATTGTGTTGAACGATTTTTTTTAAGAAAAAACACATGATAAAAGACTTCTCTTCTATTTTTATAGTAGGCGTACTTAAGCGTACACTTCCATATAACATTCGGGTCTGAGTTATGCACTGAAATGTACATAAGTCATTGAGAAAAATTTAGAAATGACATGTTTTGAAAGCATTTGAAACTATTGCTCAAACTTTATTTACACGCCCATGTCAATGTTAATCAACATTTCTAGGTACGTAAATGTGTTGGGAATTCTGAGTTACTACTGCTGGTGCTAATTTACTACTGCTGGTTCAGAGTTGATGTTGCTGTTAAAGATTCAAGAAAACAGACTAAGTAGTTAGTACTGTTAGTTATATTAGTTTGTACTGCCAGTACATTGTTAGGACTGCTAGTATAGTTAGTACTGTTAGTTAATAGTTAGTACTGTTAGTCTTATATAGTTAGTACTGCTATTATGATATGCATGAGTTAAATTAGGAATAGATATGTATTATCATTGTATGCATTTTGTAAGCCCATTAGAGTTTCCTTGGTGTATAAAAGGAACCCTATAGCATAGTTAGAGATATGCATAAAATTCATATCTCATAGTTCGTTATTCTGTTACCTAGGTAGAATATTAGCAATCAATATATTCAAAGTTTAGTATTCATTGTTCTTTTTAGTATTACAAGTTAGATTCCGCATAACTTGTAGTATTCATAATCATAGTTTCTCTTATAGTTAGTTTGGATTTATCCAGGTTAACTAAGCTTTAACAAGTTAAGAAGATCTGTTCATTGGGATCTACAAGTGGTATCAGAGCTTGTTGAAAAACTCTGAATAAAAAGAACATTATATCCACATAAAATCTCATAATCCAAGAGAAGGTGGAATCACTGTTAGAAACTACCCAAACAGTGTCTGCACTAAAACTTCCAGTACTCAAAACTGGAGATTATGATCTATGGAGCATGAGAATGGAGCAATATCTTACTCACACTGATTATGCTATTTGGGAGGTTATTGTGAATGGTGATGCACCTGCTATTGCATCAGCTAGTACTGAAGGTCCCATTCCTCCCAAAACTACTGAACAAAAGCTAGTAAAAAGAATGAATTGAAAGCTAAAAGCACTTTGTTGTTGGCCATTCCTAATGAGCACCTATTGAAGTTTCATGGAATCAAGTAGGGCTGAGCAAATAGACCGGTGGACCGGACCGAACCGGACCGACCGGACCGGACCGATCGGACAACGGTCCGGTCCACGGTCCGACCAAAAACCTACGGTCTGGCTTTTTAGACCATTTCGGTCTCGGTCTGGTCCGGTCCTAGCCGGTCCGGTTCGGTTTTGGACCGTTGCTCACCCCTAGAATCTAAGATGCAAAGACCCTATGGGAAGCTATCAAGACCAGGTTTGGAGGCAACAAAGAATCAAAGAAAATGCAAAAAACCATTCTGAAGTAGTAATATGAGAATTTTACTGCATCAAAATCTGAAGGACTAGATAAAACCTATGATAGGTTTCAGAAACTCATCAGCCAATTAGAAATTCATGGTGAAGTTATCTCCCAGGAAGATGCAAATCTTAAGTTATTAAAAAGTCTACCATTAGCTTGGAACAATATTGCCTTGATCATGAGAAACAAATCTAATCTAGACACAATGAGCATGGATGACTTGTATAACAACTTGAAGGTGTATGAAGCTGAGATTAAAAGCCAATCAAGTTCAAGCTTAAACTCTCAGAATGTGGATTTTGTATCTTTAGAAAACACTAGCAGTACTAATAAAGCAATTAATACGACTCATGAAGTTTCTACTGCTAACTCACAAGGATAAGCTTCTTCCTCATCCTATACTGACGATGTCATGTTTTCCTTCTTTGTTAGTCAATCTAATAGTCAACAGTTGGAAAATAAAGACCCAGAGCAGATTGATATTGATGATCTTGAAGAGATGGATCTTAAATGGTAGGTAGCCATGCTTATCATGAGAGTGAATAGATTCTTAAAGAAGACAGGAAGGAATCTGAACTTCAATGGCAAAGAAACTGTTGGTTTTGATAAGAGAAAGGTTGAATGTTACAATAGTCACAGAAGAGGTCACTTTGCTAGAGAATACAGGGCACCAAGGAATCAGGGGAATAGAAATAGAGATGTTTCTAGACGAATTGTACCAGTAGAGACTCCTGCAAATGCCTTGGTTGTTCAAGATGGGATAGGTGGTTATGATTGGAGCTTTTAGGCTGAAGAAGGACCCACATACTTTGCTCTAATGGCCCTTTTGTCTTTAGGATCATCCAGTTCATCAAGTTCAGACTCTGAGGTATCCACTTGCTCCAAAGCTTGCTTAAAATCTATGAGTCTTTAAAAGAACACTTTGATAAACAAAAAGAGAAACTTAAAAAATCTAACCTAGAAATAAGAGGTTATCAATTAGGCTTAGAATCATTATAAGCTAGAATTGTTGTTCATCAAAAAAATGAAGCTTGAAGAATATTAGATATCTTTTAACAACAAGAACTAGAGAGAGAAAGTGGGAAGGAAGGAGGTATTTTAGAGAGAGAAAGACAAAGAAAAGAAATACTTAACTATGTGAAAAATACAACCAACCAACTACCTATCCAAGGCATGGAGAGGTGTATATATACCTTACATTAGGCAGATGGGCCTTGGCTTAATGGACTTATCCATGGGCCTTGTCAAATGACTGAGAATGAACTGCATGATATTCATAAGAATAATAGTGAAGTGTTTGAAAGTGCATCTGATAGTAGTGTGAATGAGATTGAAGAGGAAAATAATCAAGTAAATGATAGGTTTAAGAAGGTTGAGGGATATCATGCAGTTCCCCCTCCTTACACTGGGAACTACATGCCCTCAAGACCTGACTTGTCCTTTGCTAGATTAGATGATTCTGTCTATAAGACTAATGTGAGTGAAACTATCACTAGTGTGCCTAGGAATGAATCAACTGCATCTAAGTCTAGTAAGGATAATTTGGAACAACCTAAAGATGTTAGGCCTAGTGCTCCTATCATTGAAGAGTGGGAGTCTGATAGTGATGATGATTGTGTGATTAGACCTTCATTTGAACAGAATAAACCTAGTTATGCTAAAATCAATTTTGTTAAATCAGATGAAAATACTAGGAAATCTGTTATTAAACAACACACAAATAGGCAAGCTGAAACCCATAGGAAAAGTCAGAGTCCTAGGGTCGATAAAAGAAATTGGAATGGACTAATGACTTAAAAACTAGGGGATGGTTTTGAGTTCAATAAGAAAGATTGTTTTGTATGTGGAAGTCTTAACCATTTAATTAAGGACTGTAACTTTTATGAGAATAAAATGGTTGGAAATTATGTTGAATAATATGATAGGGTACCTGGTCAAAGTGGGAAGTTAGACAGTTGAACAATGCTCAGAGGGTGAATCACCAAAATAAATTGACTCACGCACATCCTAAAAGATATTTTGTTCCAACTGCAGTCTTAACAAAGTCTAGCAATGTACCAGTTAATACTGCTAAGCAAAGCTCCTCAAGAGCAGCAATATCAAATAGTACTGCCAGATATGTTAATACTACTGCATCTAGACCAACTGTGAATAGTGCAAAACCAAGTTTAAATGTTTTTCATAAGTCACATTTATTAGTTAAGAGGACTATTTATCAAAGACCAGCACCTAAAAACAATGATTTTAAAGAAAAAGTTAATACTGCTAAGGTAAATAATGTAACTACTGCTGGGACAAAAGCAGTAGTTAGTGCTGTTCAAGGACATGAGGAAAATGCTATTAAGTCCTTAGCATGCTGGATTTGGAGACCAACAGGAAAAGTAATTGACCATATCTCCAAAGACAGTAGACCATACATGCCTAAAAGATTTGACTATGTTGATCGTTAAGGCAGAATCAAGTCAATAATGGCTTGGGTCCCTAAGAGAAACTAATTCTCTTATTTTGAGTGCAGGGTAATCCACAATATGCTTTACAGGTGTACTGTCGGTACTAAGTATAACTGTCAGTACTAACTATTGTACTGTCGGTACTAAGTTAATAAAATATTAATCCTAACAGAGGATTTATTGCATTTGCTGGAAGTCCTAAATGAGGTAAAATAACTAGAAAAGGTAAAATTAGGACTTGGAAATTAGACTTTGAAGATGTATACTTTGTAAAAGAACTTAAGTTTAATCTTTTCTCTATCTCACAAATGTGTGACAAGAAAAACAATGTTCTTTTCACTGAGACTGAATGTCTTGTTCTATCTCCTAACTTTAAGCTACTTGATGAAAGTCAAGTCTTGCTTAAAGTTCCTAGACAGAACAACATGTACAGTTTTAATCTAAAGTATGTTGTTCCTTCAGGAGGTTTGACTTATTTAATTGCAAAGGCTATAATTGATGAGTCTAATTTATGGCATAGGAGGCTTGGTCATATAAACTTTAAAACTATGAACAAACTTGTGAGGGGAAACCTTGTTAGAGGTTTGCCTTCAAAGCTTTTTGAAAATGACCATACTTGTGTTGCTTGTCAGAAGGGAAAGCAACACAAAGCCCCTCTTGTAACCATCCCTTACAAATGTTGCATATGGACTTATTTGGGCTAACATTTGTAAGGAGTATCAATCACAATATATATTGCCTTGTTGTCACTGATGACTGTAGTAGGTTTAGTTGGGTTTTATTTTTGGCCACTAAGGATGAGACTAGTGGGATCCTTAAAACTTTTATAACTGGCATAGAATACGAAATAAATCATAAGGTTAAAATCATCAGATGTGACAATGGAACTGAGTTTAAAAATAATGACATGAATCAGTTCTGTGGGATGAAAGGGATTAAGAGGGAGTTTAGTGTTGCCAGAACTTCACAACAAAATGGAATTGCTGAAAGAAAGAATAAGACACTAATAGAGGCAGCTAGAACTATGCTAGCAGATTCATTATTACCTACTACATTTTGGGCTGAAGCAGTTAATACTGCTTGTTATGTTCAGAATAGGGTTCTAGTGATCAAGCCTCACAACAAGACACCTTATGAACTATTACTTGGTAGACCACCTAGTATAAGCTTTATGAGACCTTTTGGGTGTCCTGTGACTATTCTTAATACCTTAGATCCCCTAGGCAAATTTGATAAGAAGGCTGATGATGGGTTCTTGGTTGGATACTCTATAAATAGCAAGGCTTTTAGGGTATTTAACACTAGAACTAGGAAGGTAGAGGAGAACTTGCACATAAACTTTCTTGAAAACAAACCAATTGTTGCAGGGAGTTGTCCAGAATGGCTCTTTGATATTGATTCACTAATAAAATCTATGAATTATGAGCCAGTTACTGCAGAAAATCAAACTAGTGGTGATGCAGGTATAGAGACAAATGTTAATGCATGGCAAGCTGGACAGGAGAGATCATCTGATCATGAATACATACTGCCACCACTCATGCTTTCTAATTCTTCACTCTCTTCAAGTACTCAGAGCACAGATGATAAGGATGCTGATGAGGTACCAGACAAAGGAGATATTGATGTAAGTCAAAGAAATGGTTAAGAAAAGGAAGGAGGAGCTTCAAATAAAGAAGATGAATAACATGTGCAATATTTCAGAGCTGAATTGGATAGTTTGCTTGTTTAACAGAAAAAAGGTTATGCTAACAGCACTAATAGAGATAGTACTACTAGTCCATCTGTTAGTACTGTTGGGCCAAGTATTAATACTGCTAGTGAAAATATTAAAACTGGTAGTCCAAATATTAATACTGCTAGTCCTATTTCTAATTATTCAAGTATGCAATATTTGGAAAACACTGGCATAGTTGATGATGCCTATGATGATAGAGAAGTGGGTGCAGAGGCTGACCTTAACAACTTAGAAAACACTATGAATGTCAGTCTTATTCTTACAACCAGAATTCACAAGGATCATCTTAAAGACAAGATCATTAGAGACATAAATTCAGCTACTCAAACAAGAAGGATGACCAAGATTTCTGAAGAACATGCTATGGTCAGTTACATCAAAAAGCAGAGGAGAACATATCATAAAGATTATCAAAAATGTCTATTTTCCTGTTTTATCTCACAAATAGAACCCAAGAAGGTGATTCAAACTTTGACAAATCCAAGCTGGATAGAAGCAATGCAAGAGGAGCTTCTGCAATTTAAATTTTAAAAGGTTTAGACTCTGGTGGATCTTCCTAAAGATAAGAGGGCTATTGGAACTAAGTGGGTGTATATAAACAAGAAAGATGAGAGAGGAATTGTAGTTAGAAACAAGGCAAGACTGGTTGTATAAGGTTACACCCAAGAAGAAGGCATTGATTATGATGAGGTTTTTGCTCTTGTTGCTAGGATAAAAGCAATCAGGTTATTTTTTGCCTATGCATCATTTATGGGGTTTATTGTGTACCAAATGGATGTGAAGAGTGCCTTTTTATATGGTACTATTGAAGAGGAGGTGTATATGTGCCAACCTCCTGGTTTTGAAGATCCACAGTTCCCTGATAAAGTTTATAAGGTAGAAAAAGCTTTATATGGTCTACATCAAGCTCCTAGAGCCTAGTATGAGACCTTGTCTACCTACTTATTGGAAAATGGATATAGAAGAGGCACTATTGATAAGACTCTATTAATCAAGAAGGACATAAGTGATATCCTGTTAGTATAGGTATATGTTGATGATATCATCTTTGGGTCTACAAAGAAGTCTTTGTGTGTTAAATTTGAGCAGATGATGCACAAGAGATTTTAGATGAGTTATATGGGAGGAGCTTACTTTCTTCTTTGGATTACAAGTACAACAGAAGGAGTATGGAATCTTTATTAGCCAAGACAAGTATGTGACTGATATTCTGAAAAGGTTTTATTTTGTCATTGTGAAGACAGTAAGCAAGGCATTTGTCAGGGATGAAGAGGCTAAAAATGTGGATGTTCACTTATACAGATCAATGATTGGATCATTGATGTACTTAACAGCCTTTAGGCCTGACATAACATTTGTTGTTTATGCTTGTGCAAGGTTTCAAGTTACTCCTAAATGCAAGGTTCCAAGTTACACCAAAGACTTCACATATTCATGTTGTGAAGAGAATTTTTAGATACTTGAAAGGGTAATCTGAATTTGCCTTTTTTTTTTATTGGTTATCCTTGAGATTCACCATTTGACTTGAGCCTTTTCTGATTAGTGATTTTGTTAGAGCTAGCCTTGACAGGAAATATACAAACAAGGAGGTTGTCAATTTCTTGGCAAGAGGTTAATTTCATGGCAATGTAAGAAGCACACTATAGTAGCCAATTCTACTACTGAAGCAGAGTATGTTGCTGCTGCTAATTGCTGTGGACAGGTGTTATGGATCCAAAATCAAATGCTTGATTATGGGTTCAATTTCATGAACACCAAGATTTACATTGATAATGAAAGCACCATTTGTATTGTGAAGAATCCAGTGTTTCATTCTAAAACCAAGCACATTGAGATAAGGCACCATTTCATCAGAGATTCTTATGAGAAGAAGTTGATTTAAGTGATCAAGATTCACACAGACCACAATGTTAAAGACCTTCTCACAAAGGCCTTTGATGTTAGCAGTTTATTTTTTGATTGATAGCATTGGATTATTAATCTCTGAAGTATGTTTGAGGGAGGTTTATTGTTTAGATAGTAGTTTTTAAATTTTATTCATGGGATAAACATATAAAATATGGTTCCTCATGTGAATTATCACATGTCTATCTAGTAATTTCTGTGTGCTTGTGATGAATAAGGCATGTTTGATGTAATAGTTATTGCGGAGAAAAAGTTAATACCGTTAGTCTAATTTTAGTGTTGCTTTGTATATGTGTATTGGCATAGCATTGATAATACACATAGAACTTTGTTTGATGAGGCTATATGGAACTATGTGTATAAGTGCATCGGATTATACATCATGGATGCTTAAATGGAGTGCAAGAGCATAGCCAAGTGATGAAATAGGTTAATTTGGTAACTGATACTTAGTACTGTAAGCTTAAAGTTAATATTGGTTGTTATTATGAGCAATATGCAAGATGTTTTAGATTGTGTTTTCTTTGTGTTTGGAATAACAATTTGAAGGATTAGGAGGTAAAGGTTATTTGATTAATGATGGATATGCTGATTTGGTGTGATCGTGGTGACTTTTGGTTAATACTGTTGATGTTTTCACATGTTGGTTTTCACACATAACAAATGGTCATCAATCCACCATGTTAACAGAAAGAAAGGAAATTGGCTATTCCAGGGCAAACGACGACTGGTAAAGAATTCTCAAATCCGTTAATGGCTGGTAGTTTGCCAAAAACTATAAGTATAAAAGTTAGTACTGCTAGTACAAACTTAGTATTGCTAGCCTAACTTAGTGCTGCTAAAGTTACCGTTATAAATACTATGTAGGGGTAATTTTTTGAAAATTTAACGGCTACTTTCCTTCTTAAGTTTTCTTTAGTGCTTATATAAGCCTATTAATCAAACAATATCTTTCATAAATACCAATTGCTCATAATTCATCAAACCCTAATCGATTTTCACACTGACAAAATTCAATTATTCATGGCTGATCTTGCTTTTGTAAACCAACACAACATGGTCGCGTATTTGAAAAGAGTGATGAGAATGCAGAATTTCATCAGATAGTGGACTTCCTCTCTACATGTTAGAGACAATTATGCTCTCAGAGTAATTGTCCCATATCTTTGAATTCTTATATTGAACAGTTTTGGAAATACAGTCTCTTTCCAAAAATACTCAATTCAGTGAAGAAAATACATGCCATAGTTGATGGTAAGGCACTAGTGATAACAAAATCATCAGTGAGGAATGATCTTCTCTTTGATGATGAGGATGGTATTACTTGCCTCACAAATGATGAAATTTTTGAAAATCTTACATTGATGGGGTATGAACAACTTTCAACAAAACTTACTTTTCAAAAAGGTTCATTCTCTCCACAATGGAAATTCTGCTAATACCATCCTTCATTGATATAAGTTCAAAATCCACTATAGAATGGAGTTTTCAACCTATTTGGCTTTCACAGTTATATAGTTGGCAAAGAGGTAAAATTTAATTTTTCAAACTGAGTTTTGATGGTATGTTAAGGAACTTGGATCCCAGAAGTTTTAATGTATTAATATTTTTATAACTCTTTTTTAATAACCAAGCTTAAAGATTTCAGAACCTTTTACACTGATACCTATGATCACAAGCCATACTAAAAAGGTTTTTCAAAATATTGGCTAGGCAATGTAAAAAGTTTTCAAGAAAGTTACTCCAAGATTTTTGATCCATTGTTGGTGAAAACCAAGACTAGGGTGAAGTTCAGAAAATCACCCCCCTAAACCATAACCCACACCCTCTACACTCACAAACAAATGTTTCAGAGCTCAAACTGAATACTTCAAACCGAAACGCCTCCAACAGTTTCCCATGAACCTCAAACTTAAGCTAACATTGCGCAAATACTCCCATCTCCATCTACATATCTAAAGAAAAACACAAAAAAGAATACAAAAACAATTGAAGAGGCCAAAAAGCTCACTGAGTTACCTCGACTTAGTATGACTCTAGACCTTGGAGCAATATAGGTTGTCCATAAGGAGGAGGGCTGACAGTGTTGGTAATGGGCTATTACTACTGATGCTAGCTTTGTTGCAGCACAGGGACAGTGATAAACATAATTTAGGACCCAGATCATGCAATGCCTAATGTTGACATTTCTCTAGGAATAGATACAGGTGGCAGTCCCAGGCGCCAAGAAACCATGGGGGTGCTCCTGCTCAGATTAAGTCTGAGAGAGTGCTTAAACAGCCCAATGAACCACCTTTCCCAGAAGGTCACACATCTGGAAGTGGGGAGGGCAGGATGGAACATACTTTTGAATTGATGGATATTGTACCACCTACACCCCATGATTCACCTCTCCCAGGAGGTTACACCACCTGGAAGTGATGAGGGTAGATTATAAATAGAAGAATTGTGGCTATGTGACAAAATTGTAAAACAAGTGCTTAACTTGAGAAGAGAAGGATGCTCAAGCTGTGAAAGATCCTCAACTAAAGAAATGAGTCAAGAAAAATGAGAAAGGACAGAGGAAAGATCAAAGCATCTCACAACCAAAAAGGAGGGTATACAGGCAGGTTTGAGTCTTTTGATGATGATTGGATAAGGAAGGATGATACAAATAGGGTGAGGACAAGTCGACAAGACAAAGCCAATTGTTTAAAGATAGTGATTTTGATGTTTTTAATGATCTTGGCCCTAGCTCCTCAAACGTTTACTGAATGACCTCTGAATTATGATGGCCCGAACGGTGATACAATACTCCATAATAATTTAATCAAACATGATATTGATTATAATGTAAAACATATTCAATCAAACTAAGACTTGACATATTACCACAGGTTTCGTGTGATGAAGCCATTACTTTCATTTCATATACCTTTGCTATCACTCAGATTTCCCTATATTGTTAAGGTGAGTTCATAGCCTCGCATTTCAATCTTTCAAATATTTTATAAACCCGCGAGGGGATACATGCTATAAACCATGAATGCAATTATTTCTGTATGCTGTCCTGATTTATTATTGCCTATGTAACTATTTTGCCTTTAAGTCCCCAATATCGTGAACCGTTAATTACTCTACGGAGTGAGCGCGAATGTTGTGAATAGATCTATTTGGGATTGGCCTCCCTGTTGGTGTACCTAGTTATTCCGGTAACCAATTGCACACCATTAGAATATAACTGCGGGTGTTTTGGCAAAGGCACCCGTTGGGGCTATAACGTATGATTATTATATATCCTAAGGCTTCGGATTTATGAGCTAATGGCAATAATATTGTTTTACAAATAATGGGTGTATAACAACGTAACCCAATATCAAATTTGTATTCAAACTATTTAACTTAAACCTATGGATTTCACTCAACCTTTGTGTTGACTTTTTAGCATGTTTATCTCAAGTAATTGAGCAACTTATGGCACGGGGTAGCATGGACTTGAAGATGGCAAAATTGTTATCATTCAAACTTTATGTTTTAGATTTTGGGACCTTTCGTTTATAAAAACTCTGATGAATAAATGAATGATAACTAAATTTTCAAAAACGTCTCTTTTGATTCGTTTACTATGATTATGACTATTGTACCTTGAAGTAATACCCCAGATTAGCTTCCACTGTTATATGTAAAAATGGGGGTGTTACAACGCAACAACAAACTATGAACATGAAAAGGAAGAGTTGAGAATGTGGTTAACAGTTGTTCCAGATAAAGAAGAGACTGTGGATCTAGAGATTTTGTCTGCTAAGTACCCTATAGTTGATTGGGAATCTTAGAACTTAGGGAATGTTGATATGGAAGATTTACATGTCTATAAGATAATCAGAGCAAATGGGAATACAAGTTATCACAAATCATTATTCAGTATGCTGAGAAAGTTTGATAGACAAGATTTGGTAGATTTGCACAGATTGGTGATGAAAAGATTTAAAGACAATACAACAGAAGGTTATAATTTGCTGCTTTGGGGAGATCTCAAGGTAATGTTTGAACAAAATGCAGAGGATGAAATTTGGAGTAATCAACAAGATTGGACTCTGATTAGCTGGAAATTGTATGAAAATTATAGAGTTCATACATTGCTGATGGATGGTACTTTGAACTGCTTCAACATGTTAGTAGAGAAAAGGGTACTCCTCTCATCAGGGAAAATGCTAGAGTGATGTTGAATGGAAGAAGCTAAAGCTAAAAGCTGAGAGTACAATGACATTTAGCTTCTCAAAGTTTTTCAATTCAACAGCTAGGAGATGATGTAGTGTTTGAATACATCCTATGGTGGTTCAAGTGCTATTCTGAAGAACTTGATGATTAACATGGTGAATATCAAGTTTATGGGAGGATTGTTAGGAATTATTAACTTCTACAAGTTAGTACTGTTGGTTCAACTTGATACTGCTGGTGATGGTTAGTGCTGCTGATGAAGATTTGTGAAAACAGTCTAAGTCATTAGTACTGTTATTTATATTAGTTAGTACTGCCAGTACATTGTTAGTACTGCCAGTATAGTTAGTACTGTTAGTTAATAGTTAGTACTGCTATTATGATATACATGAGTTAAATTAGGAATAGATATGCATTATCATTGTACGCGTTTTGTAAGCCCATTAGGGTTTCCTTAGTGTATAAAAGGAACCCTACGGCATAGTTAGAAAAATATATAGAATTCATATCTCATAGTTAGTTATTCTGTAACCTAGGCAGAATATTAGCAATCAATATATTCAAAGTTTAGTATTCATTGTTCTTCTTAGTATTACAAGTTATATTCCGCATAACTTGTAGTATTCACATTCATAGTTCTCTTATAGTTAGTTTGGATTTATCCAGGTTAACTAAGCTTTAACAAGTTAAGAAGATCTGTTCATTGGGATCAACAAAAGGAGAATTTGTTTGGGTCAGTTTGCCAAAATATTGTACGTCGATTTTTGAAAAAGATGGAATGTTAAAAATTATCTTAAAAGTTTGATTACGGAACAACTTTGAAATCCCCGACAGCGGCGCCAAAAACTTCTGATGTGTGTCAAAAGCTTTAAATTTATAAAACTAAAAATATCGCTATATTATATGGAAACACACAAGTAAAAGTATAACCCACGTATGTAGTATAATCTTTTTAGGTAAGAACGTGTCGTCCACAAGGATTTGCGTGGTGTTCGAATAATCAGATGAAAAATAAACTTTAACAGACTTAAAATAAACTGAACTGAATTTAATAATGAGAAAGATGACTACTCTAATAATTTCATATAACTCATAAGCAATGGTGATAGTTACGATCTTAAACTTAGGACTTTAATTTATAAAAAGGTTTTCTCGTCAGAAAATGTTTTCACAAATTAACTTGTTTAACTTAAGACTTATATTTAGCTAACTCGATCAAATGTGTCACTCAAATACTCCAGTTACTATTATATCGAATCTATTTTGTTTATCAAATAACATAGGTGGATTTCTCATCACAAATGATAAAGATCATAGACAAATCTTTAAAACTATATTATTCACAACGGGTCTTTCGACCTATACCGGTGTGAGTATATAATCAAAGTTGATAATCAAAGTTTATAAGATTATACATGATAGGATTTTAACAAAAGCTTAAGATTAATAAGATCGTAATTATACCAAACACTTATTCATTGTATTATTTTCACCGTGTAGTCATGAGAGATTTAGCCTCTCATGGCTATGAAGTTCATAACAAAATTAAGTGAAATAACAAGAAACATACTTTATCTGGGTAAGAATATGGATTAAACTCTACCCAGATCAAGTATGGAATCGTAGTACAACCTTTATTTTACTAAAACTATGATGATGTTCTTCTTCGTTCTTCATGGTTTGATCTCCAATATTCAACATATTCTGGTGTTTATGAAGGGGATGAGAGAAATGGAGTGAAGGAATGATAGAAATGAAGTGAGGAATGAGTTTGAGATATGAAAAAGTGTATGAAATTCGTCTTTATTTATAGGCTGAATTTGGGTGAAAAGTGTGGCGCATAAAATTATTTGTGTGGCGTACTTAGGGTGTTAATGTGATTATCATTTAACTTTATTAAATTCTCATAATTGGTATAAGAAGTGTGGCGCACACAATTATTTTTGCGGCGTACTTAAGGAGTTAATGCGTTCTTCAATTAATAGTCTTTAATTCTTGGACTTTGTAAGAAGTGCGGCGCACAAGGGAAATGTGCGGCGTACTTTGGGTCTTTTTTCAGCTTTGGCCCTTTCTTTTCTTCTATCTTGCTTTTCAATAACTATAAAAACTTTAAACTTTGTTCCTTTTGAGCTCGGGATATCTTCAAGTGAACCTGCACATAATTCATGCTATTAAGTATCGAAAGTTCATGAGAAATAATAAAATATACATAAATAACGCCGCCAAAAACATGTATAATTAAGGCTTTATCAGGGCAAGATCCTCTATTAGTTCCCAGGATTCTTCGGTGCTTTTGTCACGTAGCTTGCCACCTGCCAAATGATCAATGGCGCGCCTTGTGGCTTGATTGACATGGTCATAAAATATTTAGACTTGGAGCAAAATATCGATGCCATGATGAGGGACTTATTGAAGTAAGTCCTTGAAACGAGTCCATGCTTAGTGTTCACGCGCGAACTCACCCCTTAATTATGTAAACAAATACAAACATGTATAAATACACAACAAGGGACGAAATCACGCGAGACCAAGAAAACCGGAAGCAGTATAGAGTGTTCCCGGGTCGTTATGTCCCAACGAGGCTAGAAATGGATTATCGAAGAACGATTGATGATTGGTGTTTGAATGTAACAAGGAATGATTGGGAATTAAAACTGAAAGTAAATGCACATAAAATTTAAACAAAGAACATAAGCTGGAAATTGAATCAAAGCTACTAAAAACTTTTACACTAAGGCACAAATAAGCTCTAATTAGCTTAAGACAGACAAATAAGCTAATCTAAATCTAAATAAGCAAATTAAGCATGCAATTAAGCTAAATTAAACAAGAGAAACACAACAGTACTAACAACAGTACTACCAGTATTAACTACCAGTACTAACTTAAAGTTAGTACTGCTAGTTATAAGTTAGTACTGTTAGCCTTAACAAAACACAATTAAACAAGAAATAAGCAAATAAGCTAAAACAGGAGGTTAACTACCCAAAATAAGCACTTAAGCATAAGAATAAGCAACCAGAATGGACTATAATGATAAATAAGCTAGAAAACTAAAACTGATTAACTCTTAAAATTATTTTGAAAAGACAAATAAGTTCTACTGAAAGCAGTACACTAGAATAAGCTTAATCTACTCTAAAAATCTAAAGAAATCTTAAACAAGCTGAAATAATAAGCTGATAAGCTAAGTTGAACAACCAGTACTAACAGTTAAGACTAACAGTACTAACTTGGAGTTAGTACTGGTAGTGGTTAAGTTGTGATGTTCCAAAAAGTGAATACCAGTACTACTTTGAGTTAGTACTGATAGTGTGATGTTTAGTACTGTCATAAAAATGAACTTGCAGGTAATAACTTGGAGGTTAGTACTGACTTGTTTCATAACAGCCTTTAACATTTCCTAAAATCATTTTTATTTTCAAACTTATAAAATAACAGATTATCAAATAACAAGTAAAAACACTTATTTGCATTTTTCAATCATAATATGCACTTTAATTTATGCATGAATTAGTCTAGCAGTATAAACTTAAAAACCAAACAGTTGTATTGATTATAATAGCTATTTGTAGTAGACAAGTAAGTAGAAATAGAGAGACTTACTTACACCCTTGCTCAAAACTGGGGTCAAATAATGGAATCTACAAGCTCTAGCTTGCATAGAACAAGCTAGTGAGAGTTCATAAGCCCATCCAGAACTGGCTTATCATCCATAACATAAGCTGAGGAATATTTGAGAGTGATTGGTGTGATATTCTCTTAACTACTTAGCCTTTTAAGTTCACTTAGTTAAAACAGTTTGTAAACAAGTTGTATTGAGAGCTTTTGAACATAAAACAACTTAATTCAGAAACATAACACTTGGGATTATAAAGTGACTTAAAAAAAACTCAAATTTGGCTTTAAAACTTGGAAATGTTACATAAGCTGAGAAAAAAGCAGAAGCTGTACAATGACTGAAAATATGTCTTAGTTAAAATTAAAATCTAAACACTAACTAGTAGATTCTATTTATCTCTTTTTTTTCATGGCTTACAAGAAGCTCTATTTATAGCCGAAGTCTTGGACTTGCATCTTGTGCTTCTTTGAGAGAATAAAACCAAGTGTGTTAGTTGTGTGAGGAGAATCTAGAGCAAATCCCAGCCTTTGAATTCTTTTGAGCTTCTTTGGAAACAATCTCAGCCATCGAAGTGCTTTGGGAATGGAGAGGGATTGCCAACATGGACTTTATAAAGCTTGGATGGGTAGTAGTAGGGTGTTGAGTGATTTTGCAGAGAAGTATGGGAGCAA
>BQNB010010566.1:72117-83673 GCA_026074375.1 Tanacetum coccineum | reverse complement strand
CCTTGGACCCGAGGCATATGATGAGACTAAACATGCACTTGACATTACTATAGGAGTTACTAATGTCATAAGTCTCATAAAAATAAGAGTTGCATGAATATGCAATTAACGGCCGTCGCTTACCTCTTGCCTTACTTGGTTACACGTTGGTCAGACCTTCGGTAATAAGTGGGAGGTCAAGTTAATTAGTAATTAATTTAAGAATTTAATCTTATTAGTAATTAATTGGGTAGTTAATTCTTTTAAGAATTTAATTATCGAAAATACTAATATTGAACTTTTTCTGATTGTAGATGACTACCTCAGTCGTAAACAATTCAGTTTTCAAGGGTTTCTTTGAAAAACAGAAATTAACTAGACCTAACTTTATCGACTGGTATCGAAAACTTGGTATTGTGCTATCAGTTGAGGATAAGTTAAACTATCTAGAGCATCCAATCCCTGCTGCTCTTGTTTCAGCTCATGCTGGACAGCAAGTTCCTCTCGAAGCTCTTGCAACTCACGCTGCATGGGTCAAAGGACAGAAGGAAATTGCTGGTCTTATGCTTATGACCATGGAACCAGATATCCAACGGAATCTGGAAAACCTTGGTGCATATGACATGCTACAAGAGTTGAAAACTCTGTTTGCTCAACAAGCAAAACAAGAACTTCTTTAAACCATGAGAGAGTTTCACGCGTGCAAGCTTGAAGAAGGAAAGTCTGTAAGCTTATATGTTTTTAAGATGAAGAGCTATATAGACAATTTGGAGCGTCTAGGTCATCCCGGGTCACTAAACCTTGCAGTGGGCCTCATCTTGGTCTCTCTAAGAAAGAAATATAATAGCTTTGTGCAAAACTATAATATGCACGACATAAGGAAGACGGTAAATGAGTTACATGTCATGCTTAAGCTTCATGAGCAAACTCTACCAAAGAAAGATGCACTTCATGCAATTAGAGCAGTAAAGGTTTAGAAGAAAAATAACAAAAATAAGAAACAACAATTGGCTGCTAGGGAAAACAATCAAGGGAAAGGGAAGTCTAAGCTTGCTTATACTCCTAAGCCAAAGATTCCCCCTCCACCAAAGAAGGAAAATCCTGCTAAGGACGCGATCTGCCACAAATGCAGTGATGTGGGTCATTAGAAGCGGAACTGTCCCTAATATCTCTCCAAGTTGCTAAAGAACAAGAAGCTATCTCAAGGAGCTAGTACTTCAGGTATCTTTACTATAGAACTCTATTATTTTCTTAGAAAATTTTAGGTTTATGACACGGGTTGTGGTACTCACATCTGTAATACTACTCAGGATCTCAGGAGAAGTAGGAAGCTGAAGCCAGGAGCTTTGAGTATGTACATGGGCAATGGTCAGCGTGCAACCGTCGAAGCTATTGGATCTTATCATTTGTGTTTCCCTAGTGGATTAGTTGTAATTTTGCACAATTTTCATTATGCTCCTTCTATCACTAGAGGAGTTATTTTAGTTTCCCGTTTGTATGACGATGGTTTTATTAACCGTTTTGAGGATAATGCAATTTCAGTTTATAGGAATAATGTGGTTTATTTTTGTGCCGTTCCAAGGGATGGTATCTATGAAATTGATTTGTCTAATTCTAATACAAATGTTAGTTCTATGTATGCTGTTAGCAATAAAAGAGCCAAGTTAAACTTGGACTCCTCTCTCTTGTGGCACTGTCGTCTTGGACACATTAGCAAGAAACGTATTAAGAAGTTGCAACATGATGGACTTCTTAATTCAACTAACACTAAGTCTTTTGAAAAGTGCGTTTCATGCATGTCTAGAAAGATGGCACAAAAAACTTATTCACATCAAGTGGAAAGGGCTAAAGATCTACTTGGTTTTAATGCACATCGATGTATGTGGCCCATTTAGAACGGTGTCAAGACAAGGAGCTAGCTACTTCTTCACCTTCACTGACGACTTTAGTCGTTAGGGTTATGTTTACTTGCTGAAACATAAACATGAAGTGTTTGAAACCTTCAAAGTGTTTCAAAAGGAAGTAGAAAACCAACTTGGGAAGACCATAAATCGCTACGTTCTGATCGTGGGGGCAAATATATGAGTCAAGAATTTTTGGATCATCTTAAGGAGCATGAGATAATTGCCCATCGTACTCCTCCTTACACGCCACAACATAATGGTGTGTCTGAGAGGAGAAATAGAACCATGCTAGAGATGGTTCGCTCCATGATGAGTCAACGACTCTTCCAAAGTCCTTTTGAGATTATGCCCTTGAGTCTACTACACGCATATTCAACATGGTTCCAACTAAGAAGGTTAAAAAGACACCATACGAAGTATGGCATGGGCAAGCCCTTAAGCTGTCTTACTTAAAAGTCTAGGGTTATGAGGAACTTATTAAGCGAGATACTCTTACCAAACCTGACAAATTAGAATCCAGATATATTAAGTGTATCTTCATTAGATACCCAAAGGAAACAATAGGTTATTCTTTCTACTACCCACCCGAGAACAAGGTATTTGTTGCTCAGAATGCTAAATTCTTTGAGAATAATCTTATAACTTAAGAAGCAAGTGGGAGTCTAGAAGATCTTGAAATAATTCAAGAATAAGATACGCATCCTTCTAAAAACACTAGCTTACATCATAATGAGAATGATCAAGAAATTGATAAACCCTAAAGTGATATCATTCCCATTCATAGGTCCACAAGGACACGACATGCCCCAAATCGTTTGTGTTTATACATAAATGTTGCGGAGTATGAGGTGGGGGATAATAATGAACCCACTAACTATAAAGCTGCATTGTTGGATCTTGAATCTGATAAATGGCTAAATGCTATGAATGTGTAAATGCAATCCATGAAAGATAATAAAGTCTGGGACTTAGTTGATCTTCCTCCTAATGGTAAAATCGTTAGCAGCAAATGGCTCTTCAAAAAGAATACTGACATGGATGGAGTTGTACACACCTATAAAGCTCGTCTTATAACGAAGGGCTTCACTCAAACCTACAGGGTTGATTTTGAAGAAATCTTCTCCCTTGTTGCAGACATTAGAGCTATTAGGATCCTTATAGTCATAGTTGTGTTTTATGACTATGAGATTTGGCAAATAGATGTCAAAATTACCTTCCTCAATGGACATCTCTCAGAAGAAGTCTATATGGTGCAACCTGAAGGTTTAGTCAATCTAAAATATCCAAACCGAGTATGCAAGCTCAAGCATTCCATTTATGGACTTAAGCAAGCATCAAGGCAATGGAATAAACGATTTGATGATGAAATAAAGAAATTTGGTTTCACTCAAAATCATGATGAGCCATGTGTATATAAGAAAGCTAATGGGAGTAATGTTACTTTTCTAATCTTATATGTCGATGACATATTAATCATAGGAAATCACATTCCAAAGTTACAAGATGTAAAATCCTACCTTGGAAAGTGTTTTGCTATGAAAGATCTAGGGGAAGCTGCATATAATCTTGGAATCAAGATCTACAGAGATAGATCTAGGCGGTTAATTGGTTTGTGTCAAAGTGCTTATATTGAGAAAATATTGAAAAGATTTTTCATGGTGAATTCCAAGCATGGAAGTATCCCCATGCAAGAAAAGCTAAAATTATGTAAATCACAATGTGCTTCAACACCTACTGAGGTGAAGCGCATACAGAATATACCATATGCTTTGATTGTGGGGTCTATTATATATGCTATGAGATGTACTCTCCCTGATGTTGCGTTCGCTCAAAACATAACAAGACGATTTCAACAGAATCCAGGTAAACTTCACTGGACTGCTGTTAAGAACATTATGAAGTATCTTTGCAATACTAAAGATATGTTTTTTATTTACGAAGGTGATATAAAACGAGAGCTCAGGGTTTCTTGCTACACTAATGTTGGATATCTGACAGACGCTGATGACCTTAAGTCTCAGACTGGATATGTATTCATTTTAAATGGAGGTGTTATTGACTGGAAGAGTACAAAGCAGAGCATCTTTGCAACTTCATCTATATAAGCTGAGTATATAGCTGCTTCGGACGCTTCTAAGGAGGCGGTTTGGGTTAGGAAATTCATCTCTTGGCTGGGTGTTGTTCCCACAAATGAAGAACCCATAAAGATGTATTGTGACAATACCAGAGCCATTACTATAGCTAATGTATTAGGAATCACTAAAGGTGCAAGACATTATCGTGCCAAAGTTCACTACCTTCGTGAAGTTATAGAATTTGGCGACGTTAAGATTGAAAATGTTTACACAGATGATAACTTAGCTGATCCTTTTACTAAGTGACTCGCGTGAACTTACTCCTTTTTATACATAGATAAATATAAATAAATATAAATATATAACAAGGATCAAATTCCACGAAATCAATAAAACCGGAAGTAGTATAGAGTATCTCCGGGTCGTTATGTCCCAACGAGGATTGAATGAAAAATCGAATGACGAATTGATAATTGAGGTTTGAATATGACAAGGAAATGATTTGGGCACTAAACCTAAAAAGCAAATGCACGAAAAGATAAGCAAGGAAAATAAGCTAGAGCAAGCATAAAGGCTAGGAACGGTAAAAACACTAAAAACTTTTATAAGACACTAAAACTTTTATACTAAGACACAAATAAGCTCAAATAAGCTTAGGACAAATCAAATAAGCTAGACTAACTCTAAATTAGCAAATTCAGCAAGCAATTAAACTAAGTTAAGCAGGGGAAACTCGGCACTACTAACAACAGTACTAACAATTTTAACTAACAATACTAACTTGGAGTTAGTACTGCTAGTTTAAACAGAACACAATGAAACAAGAAATAAGCAAATAGGTTAAAACAGATCTTTAACTACCCCTAATAAGCACTTGGGCATAAGAATAAGCAACTATCATAAACTAAAATGGCAAATAAGCTAAAAAGCTACGAACTGATAAACTATTTAAATTGCTTTGAAAAGGTGAATAAGCTTAAATAAGCTCTACTAAAGATAGTAAAAAAAATAGGCTTAATCTACTCTAAAAAGCTAAGCAAATCTTAAATAAGCAGAAATAATAAGCTGATAAGCTAAAATGAACTAACAGTACTAACAGTACTAACTACCAGTACTAACTTAGAGTTAGTACTGCTAGCTTTAAAAATCCAAAAATAGAACTAGCAGTACTAACTATGAGTTAGTACTGCTTGTTCCAAACACCCCTTAAAATTTTCAAAAATCATTTTTCTTTTTATTTTAAGCTGATTTGGTGCTAAACAGATTATCAAATAACAAATTAAGACACTTATAAGCAGACTTCAATCAAGAATAAGCACTTAAATAAGCTAAATCAGTCTAACAGTTTTAACTACCAGTACTATCAGTACTAACTTAGAAAATGACACAAACTGTTTTTAAACCAACAACTAAGCAAGATAAGCACTAAACATCATGATAAAGCATAAGTAAGCAAATATAAGCAACAAATAAGCACTATAAACAGTTCTACAGTAAATAAGCAAAATAAGAAAAATAAAAACTTACAACTCCCTTGCTCAAAACAGGGTTAAACAAAGAGTCTACAAGCTTTAGCTTGTATAAAACAAGCTAGTGAGAGTCCATAAGCCCATGCAGAACCGGCTTATCATCCATAAACTAAGCTGTGGTGTTTTGGGTAAATTTTTGTGACTTTTCTTGTTACTACTTAACTTGTTTAGGTTGATTAATAAAAACAGCTTATTAATAAGCTTCAAGTGAGGGCTTATTAACACGTTTAAACACAATTCAAACACTTAAGCAGTTGAAATTTAAAAACTTGACTTTTTAACTCATAAACTTCAAACTTTCATTAATTCGTAAAAAGAGTACAAGGGAGTAAAATAAACTGGATAAAATGCTAAAATGATTTAATAAAAATTACAATAAAACTAAGATAAGCTAAGATGCCTCCAAGGCTTACAAAAGGCTCTATTTATAGCCGAACCTTTCATTCTTGGGTCTTCCAACTGTGCTTCTTTTTTGAGAGCTTCACTAGGTGTTTTTGTTGTGTGAGGGACTTGATAAAAGTAATCTCAGCCATCCAATCTTCTTGTGTTTCTTTTTGAGTCAATCACAGCCATCGAAAAACTTGGAAAGTGGTGAAGGATTGCCAACATGGCAATTATAAAGCTGGGGGAGATAGTAGAGGAGGGGGAAACGTCTTACCCAAGGGGTTGTAGAGGTTGCAGGGTAAAAGAATGTGAGGACACCCGTGAGTTGTATCTGGGGTTTTGTTTGGGCGGGAAAAATGGTTTTGGGCAAGTTGGCAGCTTTGGCCCCTCATCTCTTATAACTTTATTGTAAACTTCGCCCTTTTATGATACAACTTTAGAGGTTTGGCAGATCTGGCCCCTAAAGTTGTACTTTACCCGGTATGCAATTTCAGCCCTCGTAATACAACTCGAGGTTTGGCAATTTTAGTCCCTCAAGTTGTATTTTCTTTATTTGACTTTAGACTTTTTCGAGGTTGACTTTCCTGTTGACTTTTTGACTTTGACAGACTTTGGCTTTTGATTTGACTTTGTCTTTTTCATTTCGTGCTTGGCTTTGTTGTTTTTGGCTTTCTTCTTGTCCTTTTCTTGAATATCCGTTTCCTGCACAATACAAATGCAAAACATACAAATACAATGTATTCTTGGTACGTTTTTAGTCATTTAAGTCCGTTTTTAATGGAAAGTGGTATGTGTAATTAAGCACATACCAAAATCTCCCATACTAAGATATTGTCGTGTCCTCACGCAATGTTATGAAGTAAACACTCAAGAAAAAAAATAAACAATAAAAACCAAAAAACACCCCAAAAATCTACTACAACCCCATCCCCCCCCCCCCACCCCCCCCCCCCTCCCCCCCCCCCTCCCCACCCCCCCCCCCACCCCCCCCCCACCCCCCCCCAATCCCCCCCCCCCCCCCACCCCCTACCTCCCCACCCCCCCCACCCCCACACCCCCCCCCCCCCCCCCACCCCCCCCCACCCCCCCCCCCCCCCCCCCCCCCCCCCCCCCCCCCCCCCCCCCCCCCCCCCCCCCCCCCCCCCTCCCCCCCCCCCCCACCCACCCACACCCCCCCCCCTCCCCCCCCCCCCACCCCCCCCCCGCCACCACCCCACAACCCCCCCCCCCACAACCTTCCCCCACGCCCCTCTGCCCACACATCACCCAACCCACAACCCCCACCCCTAAACCACATCATACATCATCTACAGCCCCCACCCCCCGGACGACTTGTCCCTCCCCGACTCATGCCCCACCTACCCCGCACGCCCCTAGCACCCATAAGGCGCGCACACCCACCCAACCACCCCCCCGCAACCAACCCCACACCTCCCCCACCCTCACCCACGCCCCCCTGTTCACCCAACTAACACTACACAACCCACCCCACCGCCCCCACGCACACACCAATCCCCCTCCCTCCCCCCCACCTGCCCCCACCCCACCGCCACCCACTCCCCCCTAACACACCACCCGCCCCTCACAACACCCCCTAACACACCACCCCCCCCCCCCCACCCATACCACCTCCGCCCCACGTATCAACAGGGAAATATAAATAAAGTGCAAAAAGAAAAAAAATAAAATAAAAATGGACGAAATACCAAACACCACCACAACACATACAACCGTGACACTAATAAAAAAAAAAAATATAAAAGAAAAAAAACAAAAAAAAAATATAACAAGAGATATTGACCTATTTTGGGGTCTAGTCCTGAAGATAGATATCCTGTAGAGTTAATCTGTAAGATCCATAAACCAAGCATTTTTGAAGGTACTATTAATGGTTTGATTCGTTTGGACAGCTGAATAACGTGTATATATCAAGAGTACCAATGTTCTCCAAAAATTCTTGGACTCATATCTTTGTCGTTAGTGTTGATTGTGAAATAGCTGATTGCTCTATAAAAGTCATCACTCAAAATTCACTGTGTGATCTCATAGAAGGAATGATCTATTCAAGAAGTATTCTTATGTGGAGAGATGGAAATAAGGAAGCTGACGAGTGGGAATTGGTAAGTATCTCAATAATTGTTAATGTCAACCACACTACATACCATCATACTTATATCAAGTTGGTAGAGCAGAGGACTGAAAATCCTCGTGTCACCAGTTCAAATCTGGTTCCTGACACACGATTAATTTGTATGAGTCTATATTCTACTAATTGATATGAATACATATTCATTAAGACTATAGATAATAATACATATTATCCATCTCGGTCTTTAGAGATATACCTTTTTATAGAGGCGGAAAGAGTTTATTATACAATACATACAAATACAATACATACAAATACAAAGTATGTAAAAAAAATGAGTTCGATTTTCGCTTCTTTTTGATTTATCCTCTGGTTGAAAAAGAATGTTAATACTTCATACACATATACATATTCGAAGGTTAAGGTTGAAACATTCAATAGAGTAGGTAAAGGATGCCAATAAACAAGATTCAGTTCAGATACTGTAAAATAAAAAAATCCGATTTCTTTTCAGTTATTTGTATTTTCCTTTATATTCCATTTTGCATTTCCTCCTACATTACACGACTTTCTAGATTCCCCCGAAGTGATGTGTGCAGTCCAAAGTTGATGCTGCAGAATTCATTTGGTTCCTCCTATCGACTTGGCTCATCCAAAAAAAGTATTTTCAAAATTTGAGAATCCCAATGAATCACTAATTTTAGTGTATTTTTTTTAGTCTATACATAATAAAAATACAAACCATAATACAAATGAGACTTCAATTACTCTGTTTAATCTATAATCTAGAATAGAACCTTGAATCTATAGAATTGTAGAAGTGAAGATTGGTTTTTTAGCATTCAATGAGCATCTTGTATTTCATAAAAATTGGGAGCAACATAATCCTTACGTAAAGGCCATCCTATCCAACTTTCAGGCATTAAGATATGTTTCAAACGTGGATGATTATCATAGTAGATTCCCAACATATCATAAGATTCCTGTTCTTGAATCCACGCTTTTCCAAACCCAGAAAACAGACGGAATTCTAGGATCCCTCCTCGAGGCAAATACTTTTATGCATACCTCTTCTGGTTAATCCACACCATACTCTATTCTAGTAAGATGATACACACTAGCTAATAGTCCGCCTGGTGCTACATCATAGGTACATTGGGAGCGGAGATAATTTTAACCATATACATATAAAATGACAGCAATAGAATGCCAATCCCCGGGTTTTATTTGTAAAGTCTCTATTTCTTGGTAATCAAAGCCCAAAGATCTATGAATTAGCCCATGCTTAACTAGCCAAGCAGACAAATTACCCTGCATCTTTTTTCTCTCTCCCACATTTTTTTGTATAAGTATTTCAGATTTACGATGAAATTTTTGAAGATTGAGCCGCGACTTTTTATTCTGAGCAAAGGATCCTGTTTAACTTACTAATTCGTGGGAAGATACTGGCACTCTTTATAGAGAACTAGGTCATTTTCAAAACCTTAGACTATAACCGTTTTTTGAAAAATTTTAAGAGTCCTTCACCATTGTCTGATATCCGCGCGCGCTTGCTTCTAGGTAACTTATATGCTCCTTTTTGCATCCTTATTGCTATTATATTAATAAAGAATATATAATGTTGGGTTATTATTTTGATCTCATACGTCTATCTTATGACGTTATATTATTTTCTTTATATCGGTCGGTTATATGTATGCTGACCATTCCGATTATCGCGTACTTCCTGTTTTCTTATTTTCTCCCTCTAACGTCAATACTAGTATTATATATGGATACTCGTACATATATGATATACTCTCCTCTCAAATTCTTATGCGTATCTTCGGGATCATCGCCATCTATATATATAATAGTAATTCATATAAGTGTTGACTATTTATGGTTACTTTTGGCTTTTTTTTGGAACTTTCGAGTAAAGTTGGTATTTTAATGGGAATTGTTTTGCTTAAAGCCTACTATATCTTTGCATTAATGAATAGGATAATATGTTAGGTCCTAATGGCAAGTTGGATGGGTTACCAACTCCTCTGGATGAGGGAGTTATGGCCGTTTTACGATTGCTAGTCAAATCTGGAACATCGTTTGGAAAACGAGTTAAACTCTAGGTTAATACTCTAAAATGTATGATAGGAATGCTAATCTCAGTAGTATACATCTTAATCTAACTTCTCCAAGTGGATTCACTTTAATAGCTATCACGGTTTGTAAAAAACGTCAAAATTAGTGTTTGGTAGGAAAACTTGGGACTGCTGCAGACCAGCAGTATAAATGGGTTAATTGCAGCAAACCTTTGGCCTAAGAAGGTCTGGATTATTTGATGGGGTTGTATAAATAAGTTCAAAGTACATTTTTCGAGTTGGCTAGAGCCATATCTCCTTCGGATGAGTGAGGTATGACCGATTTACGGAAACTAGTCAGTTCTGAACTACTGTTTGAAAAGGGGATTTAACTCCAGATATTTGCACTAAAGTGTTGGGTTTTTAAAACATAGTTAAACACTATACATCATAAAGAAACATAGATGAACTCCTATGAACATGGAAAATATACCGGATTAGTCAATTCTACTTGAAATTGTAAGTCGTTCTTAACTGTTTTAGTAAAGTAAGAATTGCTTTGATCGAACCTTCTATTTCTTTCAAGAATCATCGATTATAATCCTATTTTTTGTTTTATTTATTTTTACTTTATAGTTAAATAAAACCAACTATTGCTCTTATCAATTTCCTTGTTTTCCATCCAAATCTTACCGAGGATCTCTCTAAAGAAAAAGGGATACCAATAGAAATTCTCGTTTTTCGTTTTTCTTTTTTTTTTTTTTTCTAATTTTTTTGTTTGAATTCTTATTTATTTATTATTTATAGTTAAGTTATTAGAAGTGGTCAAAATGACATCGATTTGTATTATCTTTTCTATTTTTATTATCCTTTATTGTATTTAATTTAAATTTATAATGAATATGTCCATTTGTCTCTTTTTTTTAGTGGTTTATAATAGAACAAGTAATAAAATGTCTAGGAATTTCAATCTCAAGTCAAGATTGATTTATAGTATAGATTGGTATAGCTTCTAATTCTTTTATTTATATTAGAATCAATCTCGATGAGGAATTTTCTATCAAAGAAAAAGAGAAACTAGGTCCTACAGTATGAATACGAAGAAACCCCTTTTTATTACCGTTGTTGACCAATGCTTACATGAAACTGAAAATAAGCAAATTGGTTTTTAAAAGCTTTATCTTGTGCACAACACCGCACAATACCTGCGTAAATTAACTATTATAGATTGATTGGGTTGGTTAGTTGGAGTTTTTACCAGACTCGGTCATGATACAAAATTCACTCGAATTGGATATACAAACCAAAGAAAGGGTATATAATAACGTCGTTGATTTCGAACAAGAAAAAGGAGGAAAATTCCCATATGCATTTTTCCTACGAAGAGTAATGAAGAAAAGGTAGGTTTGCTTAACCACTACGTGGAAAAGATAAATTGGGTCCATTGAAATAAATTTTGTTTTTGCTTAGATATTCTACTTAGACGATTCCCATGAGGCCTTATAGGAACTATTGTCTTTTGATGAAGCAACCAGT
>BQNB010010566.1:59617-67117 GCA_026074375.1 Tanacetum coccineum | reverse complement strand
GTGTTCTGCCGGTAGCTTCGGGCGGTATTCACGTTTGGCATATGCCTGCTCTGACCGAGATCTTTGGGGATGATTCCGTACTACAGTTCGGTGGCGGAACTTTAGGCCACCCTTGGGGAAATGCACCTGGTGCCGTAGCTAACCGAGTAGTAGCATCTTGGAAGCTGTGTCACAAGTTCGTATTGAGGGACGCGATCTTGCTACCGAGGTTAATGAAATTATCGCGAAGCTAACCAAAATGGAGTCTGAATAGTGCTGCTTATGTGAAGTTATGGAAGAGACCAAATTGTAATTCAGGCAATGGATTACTTTGGTATGGGGATAAGATAAGGATTAAAAAGAGATAATTGTTCGTTCTCTTAATTGAATTTCAATAAATATCGGCCCCCAATCCTTTTACTAAAAGATTGAGCCGAATTCAACATGCATATATTTTAGATAGATCCTTATATAGAAAATATCAAATAAAAACTCGAAGACTAAACAACTCAAATCTTTCTTTTTTTGTGTTGGATCCACAATTAATCCTATGGATCCTTAGGATTGGGATATTCTTTTAGATCCTGTAGTTTCCCATGGATTCGTGACAGGTATCACAAATCTTCTACCCCATCACTGTATATTGTGCCTTTTTGTTCCATATTGTACATAGTTTGTATAGAAAACTGAAACTTATTATTAGACGAGATTTTACGAAAATTTTTTATCAATACTCACAATCTTATTTGTTAATATTCCTAGTGCATTGTATTTATCATGTTTATTATGATTAGAAAGAAAAATACGATATTCAAATATATAATCAATTCTTTTTTCGATCGATGACTATTCGTCTGATTGTATTTTTTTATGCAAAATATGGAGCAAGAAAACTCTATGAAAAGATGGTGGTTAATTCACGATGCTATTTAGAAGGAGTTCGAATCACAGTTCGCAGGCTTAGTAAATTCAAACGGGCAGTCTTGTCACTATTGCAAGTGCCGTGAAAGTAAAGAACCGAGTATAAATGATTGTCGGATAAAAACATTCTAGTGTTTTGAGGGAGGACAGGGGGTCGAATGAGTGAAGGTCAGCATGACAATTACAATAATTTTTGATCTTTTTTTTGGAACATCGTCAAGGACATTCTCGGGAATTTCATCTCTGATGATACTTTTTTAGTTAAAGATAGTAATGGGGACATTTTTTCTATCTATTTTGATAATTGTTAATCATATTTTTGTGATTGACAATGATCGTCCTTTTTGTTTTGAACACTAGGAAATTCATTTTTTATAGAAAAATCTAGTTATCTGAATAATGGATCTAAGAGTAAAGACATCCCACCAGGATCATTAGCACTGGATGAATACCTCAGTTTACTTGGAAATTTAATCAATTAATAGTTGCATTGACAGTTATCTTCAGTCTCAAATCTGTATTGATAGTTACATTGTAAATGGTAGTGACAATTCCAGTAACAATTACATTTCTAGTTCCATTTGTAGTGAAAGTGGAAATAGAACTCAAAACCGGGATGCCAGAAGGAGTGATCAAACTATACGAGAAAGTTCTACCGATCTGGATGTAAATCAAAAAATACAAGGCATTTTGGGTTCAATGCGAAATTGTTATGGATTAAATTATAAGATATGGTTTTTAAATAAAAAAATGAAATCTTTTGTGAACAATGTGGTACCCCACCCCTCCCTGATATCATTTGAAAATGAGTAGTTCTGATAGAATCGAACTTTTGATTGATTCGGGCACTTGGGAGCCTATGGATGAAGACATGGTCTCTCTGGATCCCATTCAATTTCATTCGGAGGAGGAGCCTTATAAAAATCGTATCGATTCTTATCAAAAAAAACAGGATTAACGAGGCTGTCAACACAGGTATAGGGCATTTAAAAGGTATTAAGGTTGCCATTTGAGGTTATAGGTATTTTCAGTTTATGGGGGAGGTAGTATGGGATCCGTAGTTGGGGAGGAAAATTACCCGTTTGGATTGAATAAGCCATAAAGAATTTTCTACCTCTATTATAGTGTGTGCTTCCGGAGGGGCTCGAATGCAGGAAGGTGTTTGAGCTTGATGCCAAAATGGCTAATATATCTGCTGCTTTATATGATTATCATTCCAAATAAAAAGTAGTATATGTACCAATCCTTAATCTCTTCTACCGGAGGGGTGGGGACCTGACCAGATAGTTTTGTAGGTTGGGGGGATATCATTATTGCGAACCCATGCCTACATTGCTTTGCGGGTAATAAAGAGTAATAATTGAACAAACATTAAAATAAACAGTTACCGAAGGTTCTACAAGCGGCTGATTATTTATTCCAGAAAAGGGCTTATTCGATCTAATAGTACCACGTAGTCCTTTTAAAATAGCGTTCTGAGTGAATTTTTTTCAAACTCACACTTTCTTTCATTTGAATCATAAAATTAAGAACATAAAGTTGAATTATTTTGAGCAAACAAGTAATTAGTTTATCGGATTATTAGAATTTTTTTATCTGTCTATACCTTACGATAATCCCTATTTTGACTATGATCCCTGATGGATGGGATTCTAACAAACACTTTATATAAATGATCCTAATCTAACTAATTCATTAACACTAATTAATAGAATTTTCTAATTCATTTTTTAAGATACTTTTTTGCTTAAATTGGGAGATCAAACGAGAAAAAAATGATCAAATCTTTTTTCCATCCATATCCTTTCAAATCTATTCATGTAGAGGGAATTGAAATACTACAATTATTTACTCATTTTGAATTAGAATAGATTAGAGAGATATTAAGTAATTTTAATCCCTATTCTTGAATTATCAAAGTTATACTTATAATTAGATATAAGATAAGATATATTTATTATATAATAAGATTTATCTTTATATTTATAAATATAAAACTCTAAATAATAATCAACAGGTACAAATAGTTTTAAGCGAGGTACCCATTTATGACAACATCTTAACTTTTCACTCTGTTTTGGGTACCTTTAGTCTAGGCTAGTATTTCGGCTATCGCAATGGCCGTTCTTTATTTCTTCAATGTTCAAAATAACAAGATTGTTTAGAGCCGAGCGGCACATAAATCTAATTTTTTATAAAACTGACGTTGTATCATAACACAGATATCCTTTTAGCAAAATATGGTTATAAGCGTCTTCCGACCGAAAAAATATCACACAAAAATGCTATATTCGAGCTATTTCAAACAGGGACCCGAATTGCGAGGACGCAGCCCTGAATTGTAAGTTGGTTATCTATATGATGTGGCTATCTTTAGTGAGATCTTACGAAGGGTATGTTATTTGTTTAGTTTAACCAATTTAATGAATTACTCCTAAAGGTTCACATCAAACTATTGCTAGTTGATGCGAGTTACTTCGGAAACAAAAGGACTAAAGTCAAATTCATTTGGGGTATTCTCTCAATTAAAAAAAAAAAAGCAACTGGATCAAGTATGAGTTGTTGATCAGAAACATATATGGATAGAACCTATAACAGGGGCTCGAAAAACAAGTTATTTATGCTGGGCCTGTGATCTTTTTTTAGGATTTCATTAGGATTCTTGGTGGTTGGGGAAACACTCGTGTTTTTATCTTGGTAGAAATTTGATTATCTTTATTTCCGTCTCAGGTAATCGTTTTTTTTTTCCACAAGGGATTTGTGATGGTCGTTCTATAGGGACTCGCGGGTCTTTTTATTAGATCTTATTTGTGGTGGCACAAATTTGTGGAATGTAAGGTAGTGGTTATGTAATCGATTTGATAGAAAAGACGGAATAGTGTGTATTTTTCGTTGGGGATTTCCCTGGAATAACAATCGTGGGTCTTCACTCAATTCCTTATAAATGATTTTCATGTCCGATCAGAATAGTAGTTAAAGAGGGTATTTATGCGCGTCGTGTCCTTTATAGGATATCTAAAGGCAGGGAGGAGCCAATTCCATTGACGCGTACTGATGAGGAAGTTGCTACACTGGGAATGGAAATGGAATCAAAATAGCTGCTGAATTGGGGAAACATGATTGTTATAATTCGATTAGGTAGATAATTTTCCAGTCATTCATTGAATGATAAATCACTACAAGTGACGGAGATACGCGATTTAAATAACGGAAAATCCAATATTTTAAAATTGTATCTAGAATGACTGGAAAAGTGGAAACAAGGCCAGATATAATTTGATCATTATGAACAAATCCAAAATCCTTGTAGACAAAGCCAATCAGCAGTTCCCAACCATGGGGCGAATGAAATCCGATACATAAATCAGTTAATAAAAGAAGAGAAAAAGCTTTTATTGTGTCACTTAAGTTATATAGGAATTCCTGAGCCCAAGAGTTAAGAATAACAAGTTCTTTATTACCCAAAATAGAATAACCACTTAGAATAACGAAACAGATTATATTTGTCGAGAAGTGCAAAATCGTATGAATACGACCCTCATTGTGTATCTTGATTAATTGGATTGTTTCTTTGTGAATTCCTATACGAAGGTTTTGTAGATGTGTCTCCGAGTATTCCTTGATCATTTCCTCTAAGAGGAGGAGTTCCTTTAATTCTTTGAATTTTTCTAGAATACTATTTTCTTCAATATCATTCAAAAAAGTTTCGGATTGCCTAGTATTCCACCAATTTTGAATCCATGATTCCAGACTTTTTTGAAATGAGAGCGAAATCCACCAAGGCAAAAATACTATAGATGCAAGATAGAAAAGAGGAGTTAATGCTTTCTTTTTTGCCATTTTTTCATCTGTGAATTGTTAATGAATTCGTCGACTTTATGTAATCTAATATTTCTCTCACGCATCAGTTCTATTACAAGTTATCGAATCTATAATCTATTCACTCTTTTTTTTTTTCCATATATGTCTGCTTTGACTCGAAGGGATGTTCTGAATAAATTTCAATTAAGTTATGTTATAGAAAAAGAGGATTCTTGCGTTTTTGCCCTCCTGCTGAGAAAGCATGCATTTGTAGGCTCATTTCTTAAAATACTTCGATTGGTACACGCAAGAAATAGGCCAATTCAGCAGCTTTTTGTTCCATTTCCCGTGGAGTCAAATTCTCATCAGTACGCGTCAATGGAATGGCTCCCTGGCCTTTGATATCCATATAAAGGACACGACGCGCATAAATACCCTCTTTAACTTCTATTCTGACGGACTGAATATCTTTTATAAGAAATTGGAGGAAGACCCGACGATTTTTTCCAGGAAATCCCCAACGAAAAATACACACTATTCCGTCTTTTCTATCAAATCGATCATAACCACTACCTACATTCCACGAAATTGTGCACCACAAATAAGAGCTAATAAAAAGACCCGCGATCCCATAGAAAGACATCACAATTCCTTGTGGAAAAAAAACGATTTCCTGAGACGGAAATAAAGATATCAGATTTCTACCAAGATAACTCGAGGTTCCAACCAACAAGAATCCTAATGAACCTAAAAAAAGGATAACAGCCCAGCAGAAATTACTTGTTTTTCGAGCCCCTGTTATAGGTTCTATCCATATATGTTCTGATCGACAACTCATACTTGATCCAGTTGCTTTTTTTTTTTTTTTAATTGAGAGAATACCCCAAATGAATTTGACTTTAGTCCTTTTGTTTCCGAAGTAACTCGCATCAACTAGCAATAGTTTGATGTGAACCTTTAGGAGTAATTCATTAAATTGGTTAGATCTAAACTAATAACATACCCTTCGTATGATCTCACTAAAGATAGCCACATGCATATAGATAGACCAACTTTACAATTCAGCCGTCCGCCAATTCGGGTCTGTTTGAAAATAGCTAGAATATAGCATTTTGGGAGATTTTCGTCGGAAGACGCTTATACCATATTTTGCTAAAAGGATATCTGTGTTATGATACAAGCGTCAGTTTAAAAATGAGATTTTGTGCCCTCGGCTCTAAACAATCTTGTTTTTTTGAACATGAAGAAATAAAGAAGCCATTGCGATTGCCGGAAATACTAGGCCTACTAAAGGGACCAAAACAGAGGGAAAGTTAAGAGTTGTCATAGAATGGGTACCTCGCTTTACTATTTGTACCTGTTATTATTATTTAGATTTTATATTTATAGAATATAAAGATAAATCTTATTATATATAAAGATATCTTATCTTATATCTTATTATAAGTATAATTTGATAATTCTAAATTGGGATTATTATTACTTAATATCTCTCTAATCTATTCTAATTCTAAATGAGTATATAATGTAGTTTTTCATCCCTCTACATGAAAGATTTGAAAGGATATGGATGAGATATGATTTGATTCATTTTTTTCTCTTGTCTTCCAATTTAGCAAAAAGTTTCTTAAAAATGAATTAGATTCTATTTATTTAGTTTTAGAATTAGTTAGATTAGATCTATTTATATTAAAGGGTTTGTTAGAATCCCATCCAGCAGGGATTCTTAGTCAAAATAGGATTATCGTAAGGTATAGAAAGATAAAAAATGCTATTATTCCGATAAACTAATTACTTGTTTGCTCAAAATAATTCAACTTTATGTTCTAATTTTGATTCAAAGGAAAGAAAGTGTGGAGTTGAAATAATTCACTCAGAACGCTTTTTAAAGGATTACGTGGTACGATTAGATCGAATAAGCCCTTCTGGAATAAATACTCAGCCGCTTGTGAACCTTCGGGTACTGTTTTATTTAATGTTTGTTCAATTACTCTTTTACCCGCAAAGGCAATGTAGGCATGGGGTTCGGCAATAATGATATCCCCCAACATACCAAAACTAGCTGTCACCCCGCCGGTAGTAGGAGATGTAAGGATTGGTACATAGAATAACTTTTTATTTGATTGATAATCATATAAAGCAGCAGATATTTTAGCCATTTGCATCAAGCTCAAACTTCCTTCTTGCATGCGTGCCCCTCCGGAAGCACACACTATAATAAGAGGTAGAAATTCTTTAGTGGCGTATTCAATCAAACGGGTAATTTTCTCCCCAACTACGGATCCCATACTACCCCCCATAAACTGAAAATCCATAACCCCAATTGCTACGTTAATACCGTTTAATTGCCCTATACCTGTTTGAACAGCCTCGGTTAATCCTGTCTTTTTTTGATAAGAATCGATACGATTTTTATAAGGCTCCTCCTCCGAATGAAATTGAATGGGATCCAGAGAGACCATGTCTTCATCCATAGGCTCCCAAGTGCCCGAATCAATCAAAAGTTCGATTCTATCAGAACTACTCATTTTCAAATGATATCCACATTGTTCACAAAGATTCATTTTTGATTTAAAAAATTTCTTATAATTTAATCCATAACAATTTTCGCATTGAACCCACAAATGCCTGTATTTTTGATTTACATCCAGATCGGTAGAACTTTCTCGTATAGTTTGATCACTCCTTCTGGCATCCCGGTTTTGAGTTCTATTTCCACTTTCACTACAAATGGAACTAGAAATGTAATTGTTACTGGAATTGTCACTACCATTTACAATGTAACTATCAATACAGATT
>BQNB010010566.1:49617-52117 GCA_026074375.1 Tanacetum coccineum | reverse complement strand
ATATTTTTTATGGTTTTTGAAAGATTTTCTTGTACTTCTAGTCTATACTTAGATAACTAAGAAAGAAAGTTAAAAGCTTTATGGTTTTTAAACCCTCAAAAGGTGAAAATCTTTTGATGGATTCGAACCAAACTCACGCACAAAAAGGGTATAAAAAAGCACACAAAAACCTTCACAAACACCCCATGGCTCTTGATACCAATTGTAGAATATCTTAACACATAAATGGAAGGATTCACTTTAGGGTTTAGAAAGGGAAAGAGATGGTTGGATGAACACTTAGAGAGAGAAAGAAAAAGGATAATATTAGCTTAAGTGAAATGTGAGAAATGAACAACCAACACCCTCTCCATGTGTGGAGAGTGTTTATATATGACTTACAATGGCTAGCCATGAACCCTTAGTGGGCTTATCCATGGGCCTTTGGCCCGGTTAGCTTTCTAACTTAACCATACTACTTACTACGAGCTACGACTAACTATATTGGTAGTGACCGACACTTTTTCGTATTTCTAACATTCATGACATACACCACACTCATGGTAGAAAGAAGAAAGTGCATCTTCTGAAATTAACCCCTTTAAACTTGTCCAGTTTGGAGAAGTTAGCCACCGTGTGCTTCATTGCAGCCACCATTGATTATCAAAAAATAGTTTCTTTTAATTGTTGTTTGTGTAGTTCCCAAAACAGGGTGAAGATAATCAATGGTAATCGGATATCAAATGGAATTGTGTAATCACTTTCGAAAAGAAACTATTCGACCAAAATACTTGGGTATCACGAATATCTCTTTGGAATAAGACTAAATGTTATGTTCTTGATTTAGGCACAATTATAGAACCCTTTTGCCTTTAGGTGTTTATGTTTTGGGGTATTTTTCATGCAAGTGTTCATCTTAATTTATAGGGATGAAAAATCTTAATCAAAAGAGTTTGTAACTCCTTGTCAAAAAGAGTTATGAGCATTAATCGGCCAATTAATCTCATAACCTCCTCCATGAATGAATAGTGGTTACATGACCATAATCATAGTAATTAAGTTAATGTTGAAACCGCCCATTTAATAGGTCAAGAGGTTACAAACATTTAATGTTGAAACCGCTCATTTAATAGGTCACGATGGTTACAAACAATTAATGTTGAAACCGCCCATTTAATAGACATTAAGATAACCACTAAAAGAGTCAGAAAGAATTAGTGACTTGATGGGCGTACACTCCATACCTCCAAACCCATTTCCAAGTATGGCCCGATTCTCAACATTGCACTAAATTTCTAACAATTAATAACGTCTATTTAATAAAATATTTACTTTGTTTAATTATTTGAATGTGATTCCTATTTATTGTTTATATTTTTGTAAAGTTTCAATCAAAATATACCTTGTATGTATTTAGACTGATCACATCTTTAATAATTAATACACGCATTATTCTTGTGTTTAATATGAATTAGTTTAAAGACCCGTTTAACACCGGGTGTATTTTAAAGTTCTTATTTTGTAAGAAGTTGTATGCATAAATAAAGTAAGAAAAACAATGAACGTAAACATGTTCTGTTAATATATGAAAGAAATAATCAGATTATACGTTAATTATTCGATAAACATTTGAGTTTGTAGCAATTATTATAATAAACATCGATGCTTTTTGGTCTCCAGATTTTATGGTTTTTAATATCAAAGGACGTATGTAAGCGCTAATCAAGTCAATAACCAATGTCCATTTCATGAACACCTAATAGTCAATTGAAAATGTAATTAAAAGTATATTGTAATCAATAATTAATTAGACTTTAAAATATAGAAAATAGCCCGTGATACATACATTGTACGTACCTCTTGCATGGTGTTCATAGACCTTGTAGTACTTCTTTGTACATGACATTTGTAGTAGTTTTAGATATATTTCCATCATGATCATAAACAAAAACCTTCAAACCTTTTTTGCTTTTGACTCTTGATACAACAACGTATAGTTGTCTATGTGTGAAAACAGGACGTGGTAGGTACGAACCTACTTTTGAAAATGATTGACCATGGATTTTGTTAATTGCCATGGCAAATGAGACTGACAGAGGAAATTGTTTTCTGGCAATCTTAAGCGGTAATCGTTTATCGGACGGAGTAATTCTCAACCTCGGTATGATAATCTTCTTTCCAAAGTGTGTTCCGTTAATGATTTGGGCACTAATAGAAGTTCTTATTAATTTTAGAACTTGGAGTCTTGTCCCATTACACAATCTATTTGGTTGATCAATATTTCTCAACAATATTATCGGGACTCCTACTTTTAGCGAAAGCATGTGGTTCGGAACACCTAAGAACTTCAATCCAATAATAAATCCTGGTGAGAAAATGGATTGATCCATGGCGGAGTTACGTTCAGTTTTATCTACACTGTCACTACTTAAGTAATCTATTTCTTCTCCTAGGAATTTCTCCAACAAATGCTCGTTCATGTTGTCCACGACTTCATTCGTTGAAGCAAGAATGACCTTTT
>BQNB010010566.1:33119-45390 GCA_026074375.1 Tanacetum coccineum | reverse complement strand
ATACTTGTCCGTCATTTTCTTCTTGAGTACTTCCCAAGTCATTGAATATGCATCAGGACCTAAGGTTCTTATATGACCATTCCACCAAGTCAAAGCAGCCCCTAACAAAGTGCAGGTGGCAAACTTAACCTGATTTTCAATAGCACAACCACTGATATGGAAAACTGATTCCATCTTTTCATTCCACCGGGTTAAACCGACAACGCCTTCATTTCCTTTGAAGTTCAAAGGTTGACATTTCATGAAGTTAGCGTAGAAACAAGCGCGTGTAGTTTGCACATTCCTTCGGTTATCCCCGTGTGAACTGTGGCTTCCGTCTCCATTGGTGGAGTTTCGCAGAAGAGCTTGATTAATCATAGCTTGAATGGATTCTGGAGTCATGTTGTTTGGGTTGGTGTTGTTAGGTGGGTTATTCGGTCCTCGTCTTGTCACAGGTGCCATGATTCGACTAAATTACAAGAGACAAAAGGTAAGGTCATGACAAGATATACAATAATTTACAGATGAGACAACAACACAAAATAGGTATATAGTATAACATAACACATCTATTTCATTCATAACTTGGAAAATTTTACATGAAATAGTTTTTGGTACACAAAATACAATACAAAAGATCTAAGGCTATGCTAGCGGGGAGAACCCCTAATACTTAACATGCTTGAACAACTGCCTAGCAAAGTAAAATGACATAAACCACTAGGTGTGGCTATCCGCATCCCTAGAAGCATCCTAGTGATCTGGAACTCTAACATCTGGTCCTGGCTGTCTAGCTCTCGCAGTGCTAACAACTCGGCCTGCATGTCCCCCATCTCTCGTCTCATGTCTCTCTTCACTTGGAGAATCTCTACCATATGTGCCTTACGTCTACGGTCAGTCTCTCAAAGCTCTGCCATCTCAGTCCGGTGTATCTGGGAGCGAGTCTCATGTACCTGGTGTTGTGTCTGAATAAGAGTACCCTGCAGCTATAGCTGTGTCTGATGTGCCTGGATCTAGGACTCGTGTGCATACACCTGCTCACGGTGAGTCTGAAGCTTATAACGAATTGCCTAACTCAATCCTATCGAATGAGCCCAAGCCTCTCGGGAAGCATAGGCCTCCTCCTCTACAATTAGTATTGTCTCCTGATGAGCTATCCTATCCTCCATAAGCAAGTCGACCCGCTGCGAGTCCATAGTGACTCACTATGATATGTGAGTCCTACTATCCTGAGCATCCTCTAGTAGAGCATATAAGTCATGTGTATCATGCTCATGGAGCTCAGCAAGCTCTGTAACCCTAGTATTGACCTCTCCCACGGTCATAGGTGCTATCTCCGGAACTGCCTCTGCCGGATCCACCCAAGTATCCCTAATACCATACCCAACCTCTCTAATCCCCCGTCGTCTCGCTTCAGCATCTACGGTGCTGACAAACCCATAATCTATCCCCCGACCTCCGGTAGGTCTAGCAGTAGAACTCTCCCCGACCTCATACCTGGGGCCTAGAGTAGACAAACACGACCTCTTGCGAGGTGGCAGCTCGGACTCGAGAATATCATCCCTACGGTCAACAGGTGGTGGTACGTATAGAGATGGTGGTAGTGGTGGTAGTGGAGGTGATGGTAATGCGGCAGTAACCGCATCAACAAGGGCCTGAGTGGAGGCTATCCTGAGTGTCTGGATTTGGGTTGGACACCCAGATGATGGTAGTAATGGTGATGGCACAGGTGGTGGTGATGAATGTGCAGATGGGGCCGTGCACCTAGCAAGGCGCTCCCCTGCAGAGGGTGGTGATAGTGAGATAGGTGGTGATGGTGGTGGAGTAGGCATGGCTAGAAGTCTCTCAACCTCTGCCTCTGGTGGAAGGGATATGGAAGCCTGAAGCCGGACAGTGATCCTAGCTCCAGTGGTAGTAATGTCAGTGGAGGGTGGTGGTGTAACAGGCTCTGTTCCCTCAGGTGGGGAAACAAGCTCAACAGTAGGTACAACAACAACGGAGTCGGCCGGAGCTAAGTGCTCATCCACCTCCTCCTCGTCCTCCGCATCCTCATCCTCATCATCGGCTTCATCCCCAAATGAATCACCGTCATCATCATCTCTATCCTCTCCCCCGTCTATGGGATAATCAACCGGACTATCCTCTATCTTATCATCCTCATACTCCTCTGGATCCTCTTCTGGATCCGACTCAGTAACATATTCTGGTGACTCAGCAGTAGGTGAAACAACAGGAGGTAATGGCTGCTCCTCATCCGAAAACACATGCTCATCCTCCAATGGTATATACTCAGGGTACATAGGCTTTGGCACATAGTCAGGATCATGTGGCTGTATGAACATAGGCTCACGCTCATCCTCGTCATGTGGTACTGGTGGTGTCTGTGGCTCCTCGGGGCCAGGTATGTAATCTGGTGATAGTGGGGCTACCGGCTGCAAAGAGGGTCCATCGTATCCGTATACGATGACTCGTGGAGAACCACCGTCCGACAGCTCCTCGTCAGCTCCCTAAAATACCCTCCTTGGCTCAGAATCGGTGTAGACGGAAGTGTAGGTAACCGCAGATGATGCAGAAGACATGACTGCTGTAAAAAACAAAAATAACTTATATAAGTATTAATTTTAAGACTCTTATAGTAATATACGTAATATAATTTATATACTCGTATATCAATCATGCAAGCACTTAGTAAACTACTAATGCTAAAACAGTGTATGTCATGTAAGTATATATGCTAGATTGCAAACAAGTAATGTATGTGTGTCCCGTGCAAACCCCATTTGTGAATGCAGTGTTTGAAAATGGTTATAGTCCAGACAAAAACTTTTGACCCTGGTCTCTATAAACCTTTGCTCTAATACCAATCCAGTAACAACCCCAACAGTCAGGGAAGTAGCAGAATATTGAATATCGAGGGCGTTACTTCATAGATCAATAGCATAAGATATGAGAACGACCACTAAATGTGTCATTTTAAAAAGATACATTGGATTAACAAATACATGTTCATTACATAAGCTCATGGCTTCAAATTGTTTAACAATATAAGTAAAGATTTTGGTTTATAATAAATGTTCCCAAAATGTAATACGCCCCAAATCTTTAGTACTGACTCTCCAAAGAGTGACCTCTAATGTATCTTGGCACCTCGTACCTTATTGACCTGAGAAAAACAAGCTTAAAACGTCAACATAAAGTTGGTGAATTCATAGGTTTATGTAAATCAATAGTAGGACCGCAAGATTTCCAAGTGTATTATTAAGCAACAGATGCAAACATCATAAAAAGTAAATTACCATATACCTAAAGCTCATGACACTGAAGCTCAGACTTGTATGAATTCCATAAATTTGCCAATATTTCCCGGGTGGAAGATGATGGTTTTAACCCGCGACATCCAAATCCTACATGAATACTTTTGTTGTCTGGCAAACCGGCACAGTGAGTGCTACTCACCCAAACGGGGATGTCAATCCCAAATAGATCTATTTATAACATTCGCGCTTACAATCTAGTAATTGACAGTTCATGATAAGGGCTTAGTGGGTTTATACGCAACTTAGGCAAAACCGAAACCATGTATAAAATGTACACTTGCGTCCAATTTAAAAAACAACGCAGTTTTCTCACGCACCCCCAAAGATTGTAAAATCATTTTAAATAATTAAAAAACATGGGTATGACCTCACCTTATTAAAAGTAGTTCCTCTACAAAAGCTAAATATAACAAAGTATGGGGCAGTGAATCACAAATGATACACCGTCAAATACCTAGGTTAATAACGGCTATCTTAGTCTACAAGTTTTAGACAACAGACTTAATGTGTAAACACATAATTTTCAAGTTAATATATTACTGTTTATCATTTGTGTGGTTTGCACATGTTTAAATTATTTGTCATTACTTAGATGGATCGTGGAGGTATACGATTTACACATACCGGTTCAAGCATATGTGTATTGACGTTAATTAATAAATATACATATTTATTAGTCTTTGTGATTAAGACATCATCATAACACCTACTGAATATTATAACATGTGTCATATTCGTAAAAGTGTTTATAAAAATCACTTTTTTGTATATAAAACTACCCTTAGTTTTCTATATTTACAATGGACATTCCCCCTATGTTTATGAGAATATAAATTAACATTATACAACCCCGTATGTATCCATAGTTACACATTTTTTTTTTTTTTTTTTTTTTATAGTCCTTTAACTTAAGAAAAGTAACAACATTTATGGTCCCCTGTACTTTCAAATAAGTCCCCCTCAAGTTTCAAAATGATAGAAAGAGTCCCTAGACTTTTAAGTAAAAATGATTATTTTTTTTCGTTGGAGTTCTCTAAAGTATTAGGAGTTTGGGGGGGGGGGGGGGGGAAGTGGGGGGGGGGCCCCATATTCTAGTTTCACACTAAGTTACCATTTTTGAACTTTTAGTGTTAGTCCCTTATCTTTACAAAAATCACATTTAAAGAACCCAATAAAGGTTATCTAACAAGTGTTAAGGGGGTTTTTATTATAATTCCAATAAGCCCAAAAAAAGCTGGGTCCAGCTTATACATAAGCTCTCGGATGAGCTTATTTAGTGCTTATTGGTCCTTATTGGGCCTAATAAGGTGTCCAATAAGAAATTTACATGGTCCAATTAAATTTTCAAAGTTACCGTAGAGAAGCCCCTCATGTAAGCTTATTTTAAAAGCTTATAGACAAGAATGTAGTATATGTCATACTCATACTTCTCTGGCTGCTCCAAAATTAGTGAGGCTTATTAGACTTCGTTTATCCAATAACTCTAGCTTTAACAGGTCTACACACCATATTCGTATAATAGCCATCCCACCCCAAAAAGAACCCCCATAATACAATAACCAAACAGCCAGTATTTGGACACATTAAATTAAAGACACGAAAACTACCGAACAACCCACCACACATTCAACTTTACTTACACAACAAAACTAGGTTGGACGTAACCAACATCCTGCTCCACCCTCCCTAACCCATATCAAAATTAAAATAAAAACCCTCTATAACCCCAAACCCCCAAACCATTAAGAAAAATACACAATCCACGAGACCTAATTGACAACTAATAACACCATTTTTACTTTTCAACTTTTATAAATCTTACACTATAATAAGAGGTAGAAATTATTTAGTGGCGTATTCAATCAAACCGGTAATTTTCTCCCTAACTACGGATCCCATACTACCCCCCATAAACTGAAAATCCATAACCCCAATTGCTACATTAATACTGTTTAATTGCCCTATACCTGTTTGAACAACCTCGGTTAATCCTGTCTTTTTTTGATAAGAATCGATATGATTTTTATAAGGCTCCTCCTCCGAATGAAATTGAATGGGATCCAGAGAGATCATGTTTTCATCCATAGGCTCCCAAGTAACCGAATCAATCAAAAGTTCGATTCTATCAGAACTACTCATTTTCAAATGATATCTACATTCTTCACAAAGATTCATTTTAGATTTAAAAAATTTCTTATAATTTAATCCATAACAATTTTCGCATTGAACCCACAAATTCCTGTATTTTTGATTTACATCCAGATTGGTAGAACTTTCTCGTATAGTTTGATCACTCCTTCTGGCATCCCGGTTTTGAGTTCTATTTCCACTTTCACTACAAATGGAACTAGAAATGTAATTGTTACTGGAATTGTCACTACCATTTACAATGTAACTATCAATACAGATTTGAGACTAAAGATAACTGTCAATGCAACTATTGATAGGATCTAGAACTAGATAGATCTTCTAGCCTTTGTGAATGTATAGTACTTATGTAATCACAAGCACATACGTGAGAGACTCTAGCAAATGTTTAGGCGGAAACTAAACAATTCATTAAAGAAGAACAATATGAACAACGATCCTCTATGGATCTTTCTATTGATAATAAATTGATTTTGTGCTTTTACAATCGGTACCAATCCCTAATGCTCAAGATTTCTTTTATAGATAAGAAACCCTAAATTGGTCAACAAGAAAACTAAAATCTCGTAAGAGATATACATCAATATCAATCTCTTCCTAATTTATCTCATTCCTATGTTAATGAGATAATACTAGAAAATAACTATAATTCCTTAATTACATTAATTGCGTCTATAAATAACAATCAGCAGATTCTATCTCTGTCAGCAGGAACGAGAACATGACCAGCAGAAACATAATCAGCAGGAATGCTACTTGAACTATCAGCAGGAACGACTTAATGCTATCAGCAGAAACGACACTTAGTCGTTTGTAGTTTGTCCCAACAATCCTCCCCTAAACTTGGTGTTGACTCTGTTAATTCCAAGTTTCTAGATAGATCTTCTTGAGGCAAGAGGATTGAAGAGCAGCAGGAACAAAGTAAGCAGCAGCAGCATACAAAGTAACCAGCAGCAACACAACAAGCAGCAGAAACTATAGAAGCCACAGCAGCATCAAAGGAAACAGCATGAACTCGATGAACAGCAGAATCAAATGAGGCAGCAACATCTCTAAGCAGCAACTTCCAGTCTTTGGAGCAACAGCAACATGGACAAGTATGTACATCAAAACATAAAATTTCAGTCTATTCTCATCACTTCCAGGTGTGTTAACTCCTGTGAGAGGTGAATCATTGAAAAATGTAAATGGATTTGATGTCTCTTTACCAGTTAGCCATTAACTCTGGAGTAGTCAGTTCTTTGGCCACCAGAAAGGTGTAGGTCCATGGTCAACTGAGAACCATTTCAACTCTCAGTACTTGAAACAATGGTGAGTTGAATACCATATGGTTTTTGGCAAACCATTACAGCCATCAACGGATTTGATATGCCTTTACCTGTAGCCGTTTGCTCAGGGCTAGTCAATCCTTTGGCACCTAGAAAAGGTAAATTCCATGGTGGATTGATAACCATGTCAACTCTTTGTACATGAAACATGGTGAGTCGATAACCATACAATTTTGAGTAAATTGTCAACTATCAACGGATTTGAGAAAGTCTTTACCATGAGCCGTTTGCTATGGACTAGCCACTTTTCATCCAAAGAATATGGAAAGTGATAACCATCCAGTTTTGGGTAACCTGGCAACCATCAACGGATTTGAAAAGGTCTTTACCAAGAGCCGTACCCTCTTGGACTAGCCACTCTTTGTTACAAGAACATGGTGAGTGAAGGCCATAGGATTTTTAGCAAACCCTTACAGCTATCAACGGATTTGAGTTACACACTAAAGCCGTTTGCAATGGTGAGCCAAACTCTTTCTCGGCTGTTAGCCATGGTGAGTTGAAAACCATTTGTCGTGCAGTGCAAGCACTAACACCAAAGTTATACAACACTATACTATCACAAAAATGTATCTAAATTAATAGAAAACTAAAATAGGAACTTCCAATTCTCTGGCAAATTAGCCCTTTTCCATCATTTCTTCGCATGTACCCGCAGTAGCATTCAAGTAATGCCCTTGATTCACCCTGTTATCAGCTGTGATTTATAAATAGCTTCGGCACAAAATAAGAAACGGACTCTCCAACGCATAAATGGTTGGGAGTTCACGGTTTCTCTCATCTTAGTAACTCAAGGCCACCTCGAGACATTCATAAACAGCTCTACCTAATTTTTAGCGGATAACCCATTTAGGTTTAATATGTACATCCCAACAGAAGGACGACCATACCTTGTTCAATTATCATCTTTCCACTGGATACCGTGAAGGCGACCTTGGAAAGTTTTAACAACTAACAACCAGTAGGAATTCGCAATCTCCAGACGTAGAGCAGCGCAGGGCTTCTGAAACCAATACGTTACCTACAATGGAAGTAAACATTTTAAGTAACTGAAACTCTCAAAAAGGTCTAATGGTAAGCCTACAATAAGCAATATATTGATTCTCTTCTCAAGAACAGCACAATTTCCATAGCAGAGCCCTTTGTAACGATTCAAGGCTCGTAATCCGATCGGTCACACAGTTGTCCATTACCAGTAGAAGATTCCGGCAGCTACTGCGGCCCCTGCTTCTTCAGCGTAACTCACAGGTTTGAGGAGTTTACTTCGAAATGGCTGCCAAGATATCAGTATCCTTGGTTTCATACCATGATTATAATAAGTCCAATTTATAATCTTTAACCCCAGCTTTGAATCAACACTTGCTTAGTCTCTGTTTGGGTGACATAAATCCTCCCTACAACTCATGAAATTAAGAAGTTCTCACAACAACAAGGTCACCGACATGAATTAGGCGTCCATGATCTTTTTACAGGAACCTTTCACAAAATTCCCGAACTAATAGTAAAATATCAACTAATCAAGAACTGCTTGATTATTAGACCCATCGGGTATTTGATCGCAAATAAATCATTAATGTATACTCTTTCATATATATGGCGCCAACCCATTTCTTACTTTTTTAATAGAAATACCTAAAAATCGCCCAATACTACTAAAATCCCCTTGATAGTGAAAAGAGATATGTTTAAGTATATAGGTTGTATATGTAAATACTATATGTGAAAAAATGGAGAATTTTCTATGAAAAGGTAAAAAAAAAAAATAAGAACATAGGTAGACGTAAATCAATAGAAATAAAAAGCTCATGATTTAAGAAATACTGAATCGTAAATAGAGTTCAGGTTCGATTCCATAGATAATATAGATCGGATTGTCTGAGAATAGATAGACGACAAATGAAAGGATTTTGCTCAAGATTCTTAATGATATTTGAAAATGGTTGGTTGAAACTTAAAATCACTGATTGAAATTGAATAGGTAAACAATGAAATTGGGAATTCGGTTGGATGTACAACAACGTGTGCTAACTCCCATTTCTTATTGGAATTAACCGATGCACTTGCCATCGACTTTATTTTGAATAGCGATAGTTTTTGCAAAAATTAGATATTTTTTTACTTTATTATTATATAATCAAATGAATCCTGCTAGTTCTGGGTGCCACGCAAGAAGAACCTGTGGCGTGTCTCCCAAATCATTTGTCCGGTACTATATGTAGCTTTTCCGCCAGGCAAAAATGCATAAATTTATAACGCTGTGGTAGTAGGGCCGAGATATCAATGGGTGAACCAAATTAATGTGACTTGTGAGGTTCCAGCAATTATTAAGGAAACAATCGAGTTAGGGCCGTAGCTATGAGTGCTACAGACGGTCTAATCGAGATGAATGGGACGAATTAATACGGGAGCTCCGTTAAGTGTTTCGTCGTTTGGAGCGACTCTCGGGCGAATTTTTAACGTGCATGGCGACCTGTTGATACTTAGGTCCTGGATAGATCAAAGCACAACATTTCCTATTCATAATCGCGCCTGCCCTTTATACAGATTTAAGATACAAAATTAATCCATTTTGAAAACCAGGAATTAAAGTAGTAGATCTTTTAGCCCTTATCGCCGTGGAGGAAAAAATTGGGACTGTTGGGAGGAGCTGGCGTGGGTAAAACATACTCATTATGGAATTGATTAACAATATTGCCAAAGCTCCCGAGGCGTATCTGATTATGGCGGGTTGGTGAACGGACTCGTGAAGGAAAGGAATCTTACATGGAAATGAAAGAATGCTGGAGTAATTAATAATAAAAGATTTCAGAATCCAAAGTGGCTCTAGTTTACGTCAGATGAATGAACCGCGGGAGCTCGTATGAGAGTTGGTTTACTGCCTAACTATGGCGGAATATTTCCGAGATGTTCATGAACAAGACGAAACTTTCTTTATTGACAATATCTTCCGTTTTGTTCATGCGGATCTGAGTATCCCCTTGTTGGTAGAATGCCATCCGCTGTGGTTATCAACCTACCCTTAGTACCGAAATGGGTATCTTTACAAGAAAGAATACTTTCTACTAAAGAAGGTCCCCATAACTTCTATTTCAAGCTGTTATAGTACCTGCAGATGATGTTGACCGACCCTGCTCTGCTACGACATTTGCACATTTAGGATGCTACTAACCGGACTTTCAAGAGGATTAGCCGCCAAAGTATCTATCCAGCATAGACCCTTTAGATTCAACGTCAACTAAGGCTACACCCGGATCGTTTGGTGACGACAATTATGACACTGCACAAGAAGTTAGCAAACTTACAACGTTACAAAAAACTTCAAGATAATTATACCAATTCTTGGATTGGACGAATTATCCGAAGAAGATCGGTTAACTGTAGCAAGAGCGCGAAAAATAGAGCGTTTCCTATCACAACCTTTTTTCGTAGCAGATAGATTATACGGATCTCCGGAAAATATGTTGGATTAAGCAGAAACAAGTTAGAGGCTTTAGAATAATCCTTTCCGGAGAAATTAGATGGTCTTCCTGAACAGGCCTTTTATAGGTAGGTAACATCGATGAAGCACGCGAAGGCTATTAACTTAGAAACGGAGAGCAATTCGAAGAAATGACCTTTAAATCTTCAGTGTACGCCCCTAATCGAATCGTTTTGGATTCAGAAGTGAAAGAAATCATTTATCTACTAATAGTGGACAAATTGGCGTAATTACAAATCACGCTCCTATGCCACAGCAGTAATTAGGTATTTTGAGAAATCGCCTTAACGACCAATGGCTAACGATGGCTTTGATGGTGGTTTTGCTAGAATATGTAAAATGAGATCCACTGTTTTTAGTAAATATGCTGAGAAAAGTGTGACATTGATCCACAAGAAAGCTCAGCAAACTCTTGAAATAGCGGAAGCTGCTTTGAGAAAAGCTGAAGGAAAGAGACAAACAATTGAGGCAAATCTAGCTCTCCGACGGGCTAGGACACGAGTAGAGGCTATCAATGCCATTTCATAACTAGTCGGTGCGTCCGAATAATCATCTATTTATACACCCTGGTTGTTTTATTTGACTTGATTCTGCCGAGTAAATACAATCAAGCGCAATCAGATTTTGATGTAACGAAATAGAAAATAAATCAAAAAGATACAAAATCAAAAAGATACAAAATCAATATTACTAAAATAAAATTACTTATTCGATACAATTGACCGGGGTATCTAATAAGTTCTACCTACTATTGGATTTGAACCAATGACTCCCGCCGTATGAAAGCGATACTCTAACCGCTGAGTTAAGTAGGTCATTTATCTTCACAAAGAAAACCAAAAGGGACTCATCCCATCGATGGATTATATATATCATATTACTTAGAAGCAATACCGATCAATATGATCTTGGATCATGGAATAGTCATATTGAGAATATTCATATTGGCAATAAATTATCTACATAATAAAATATGTATTACAAGCACTAAGGGATGTAGCTCAGTTGGTAGAGCACCTCGTTTACACGCGCGCTGATGTTTTTTAGGGGAGTGCATCATGCAATCAAAAAATTGATCTTATTGAGAAATCGATGTCTTACTCCATAACTTTGAGGGAAGAGGAGAAAAATAGCCTGACAAGGATTCGGTCAATTTAGGTGCTAATTAAGTGCCAAACAGACCCCCATCATTGATTTGATATATTGATAAGGTGAATACCCAGTCTATTCAATGCTAGGCTGAGTATCAGGGCCTCAAAAAAATATCTTTTCGTCCTATGAACTTTAAGGTGTATGAAGTTTCATATTTGATTTTTAAGTAGAGCGATAGAGACTTCATTTCACTTAGGTTAATCTAGGCCAGAGGCAGACCTACGTCAAGATAATCCCCCCTTGAAAAACTTTGGTAGTGTTCCTGAATCTGAATCCACATAATGACTCATAGCACATGGAGCCATCTCCTTATTTTTCTGTCAAAAATAAAAATGGCGGACTAGCTGATATTTCTATCAGTTAATGAAAGATCCCAATCCATAAAAAATGCATGTTGGGTCTTTGAAACAGTTCATATCATTTTGATAATAATAAGTTTGATCTGTTTTACCGAGAAGGTCTACGGTTCGAGCCCGTATAGCCCTAAAGCCTTATAATATTATTCAAAAATAAAAAAATAGATCCTTTTTTATTTGAATTTCCTCGTTATTTTTTAACTGACTGATTGCTTCATCAAAAGACAATTGGTCCTATAAGCCCATCCATGGGAATCGTTTAAAGTAGAATATCAAAGCAAAAACAAATTTCATTTCAATGGACCCAATTTATCTTTTCCAGTTGTGGATAAGCAAACCAACTTTTCTTCATTACTCTTCGTAGGAAAATGCATATGGAATTTTCCTCTTTTCTTGTCCGAAATCAACGAGTTAATTATACTACCCTTCTTTGGTTTGGTATATCCAATTCGAGTGAATTTTGTATCATGACACGAGTCTGGTTAAAAACTCCAACTAACCCAACCCCAATCAAAT
>BQNB010010566.1:18119-25619 GCA_026074375.1 Tanacetum coccineum | reverse complement strand
ATGTTAAGAAAAGATCTCTTGCAGGAAGGTTGGCTAGAGATTTCTTGTAAAAACACTAGCCCTACTCAGTTCATAATGTAATGAGAAGATTTTCGTCTTCTTTATAATTTTATCATTATGCATATAAGGGAGGAGCCGTATGAGATGCAAATCTCATGTACGGCCTTACCCCGAAGATAGGTTTTCAGTATCTTGTCAGACGAATTGATAATGAGAATGGTTTGACTCTAGCATAACATGGAGGTTCTGGCAAATGAATCGCTTGATATGTTCTTCAAACATCGACTTGTAAATATTTTTGAAAAATGGAAAATACAAAAATATAAAACCTATAAAACCAAATACAAAAATATAAAATTTCAAAAGAAAATACAAAATCAAAAAATCCAGAAATGTTTTCACAAAAAGAATCCTTCTCGACATGTCTCTGGAATCGATGAACATTTTGTACCTATAAATGTTGATTAACAATCGACATGCAGCTGTAAAAGAAGTTTGAAACAGAGTTTCAAATGTTTTCAAAACATGTCATTTCTAATTTTTCTTCATGACTTGTAATCACTCTCAGATTGCAACTCAGACCCGAACAACAAAGAAGAGTGTACGTTTCAGTGCACTTATCCTTAGCATTAGAAGAGAAGTCTTCTAACATGATGTTTTTCAAAAAGTTAAACACAATTTTTCAAGAATTTCTCACTGACGATTCATAATCTTTCAAAATTATGTGTTCAACACTCCATCCCTCATTAAGTTTTACAAGACAATTCTTCTTCAATTGGTGTCATTTTCAAAATGAGTCAATGTTTGAGGGGGAGTTTTTTGAAAAACAAAATTTTAATGATTTTGAATACATCATCACACGACAATTCTTATGTATTCAAAATATTATCAAAAATCTCTTAATAACAACTCAGTAATAATAATGACTACTCAATAGATTGTATGTTATAAGATGATTATGTGGTTGAGCAAAATTTCTCAAGAATTCTTCAATGACAATTCATAATCTTTCAAAATTATGTGCTCAACAATGCTAACCCTCAATTTTATATTTATTTTACAACTTGGTATCATTTTTTTGGTGTCAAACAAATGTAAAATTGAGGGAGAGCAAGTTAATGTTCCATATAATTCATGCTAAGTATAAAAGTTTTTCCCACGGGATTTTCATGAAAAATTTTAATCATAAAGTATTTCAAAAACTAAGTGAATTATTGTTTAAAATAAAGGGAGAAATGTAATTAAAATGTGATCTTGAAAATAATAAGTGATCTAATCGACTCAAAGTGCTTGATACTATTCGAGAAAGGTTTTATGGTTACTGAATCTTATAACCCAAACAACATCTTAACACGACGATTCTTCTGAATTCATAAGTTGTTTTAGTTAGGCCATTAGTCCAGAACCAACTAGAACCGGAGGGATCTACCCAAGGACACTCCATAGTTAGAAATAGCAGTCCTTAGGTATGATTGGAGATGAATGTGTATAAGGGAAGAATGCTGACTAAGATTGAGCTAACACTGGAACAATCACAACAAGGTGTTATAGATTAACATCTTGGTAAGCATTGAAGGGGTTGAAGAATGAAAAAGAATGAATGGATAAAGGGTGAAACAAAGAATCCCCTCCCTACACCATTAGGCAGAAACCGGTGTCAATACATAATCTTTGGGTTTTCACAAAGATGAATTCTAATATTGAAGTCGACATCATGGACCCAGTGATGCAATGCATAACCCTCCCCAGCCATTCGGGTTTCTCTCAATAGAAACTTGTCTCATTTGTCACGGAGATACACACGCCTTCTATTGACTTTCTTACTCCAAGTTAGTTAATATTGAATAGGTGGCAGTCTGCTCCAGCCTCCGAGTACTAAAACCAAAACGTACTAATCAAGTCTAGAGCCAAGAGATTAATAAAATAAATCTCACTAAGACACATTCCATGACAAACACTTGTTGCAAACCAATAAGTTCACAAGCTGCTAATAAGAGTCCTACGCATTATCCTTGAGGAACATCTGAGTGATACTTAAGTATTCATCGTGAATATGGAAATCCTTCTTGAGCTAACATCAAACAAGCTCTTGGTAGGTGACTTGTACGATTCTATAGGAATCAAACTTGTGTCAACTGGGAAGAAACGATGGTGCGATTCTATGTGAATCAAACTTGTTCCAGTAAATGAATTGACGATTTAATAAAAAAGATAGTAACTATCTGATTCACTCTTATCGTGTTGTCTGCTTTGAGACGCTCCAGTAAAGAGAACGGCTAGTGCAGCTGCGAAACCCTATCAAAAAGATTCATTTGAATTCTATCTAATCATAAGCAGTATTTATACTGATTAACGGGGAACCGTGGTTATTGCAACCTTATTCGACGAAGTGACAAAGACACTCTCGTCCATATCTGTTGACTATCACTAACGTAAACTTGTAGTTAAAACGGTGTTGGCGGTATCCCAATCCAGCAGAAGTCGAATCATTACCACATGCTCCATGCTCAAACAAAAAAGACAATACTATAAAGCATCAATGTTCCAGGAATCAAGAAAGCTCAAGAATTAAAAGACAAAGACTTCCGCAAACTGTGATAAACAAGAATCTTCCATTAAGATATCAGTCTTATGAGGGAGATTGTTAGCATGCTTTCAAGAAGATGTAAAGTATGAGCATGTTGGTCAAGACACAAGATCGCAAGAAGGCAAAGACGATCAAGACAAACAAAGAAAAGATTTAAAGATCTCGAAACTAAAGACAAAGTCGAAAGACAATGATAAAGGCTCAAGATCAAAGATCACAAGCTGAAGAACAATCCTACAACTACATAAAGACCAAGACAAAGACAAGATCTTAAAGACAAGAAACAATCTCATGATCTCATGAAGGAAGTTTCACAATGAACTCACGTTCGGGGGAGATTGTTAGCCCTCAAAAAAATTGATTGGAACATGAATTCGTTCTTTAGAATATTAAGGTCTGGTCATTTATTAAAATATGCTAAGAACAGGCAATTGCAGGCTCGTTAATTAATCTAATATTGTATGTGTTAAGGACTAAGGTCCAAAGTAATCCCGAGCCCAACCCATAATCAAACACCACATGGCCCAAAGAAAGCCTCATAGCTGGCCCATGTAGGTGGTATAAATACCCCTCTCCAAGTGTGGAAGGGTGTTTTTCACTTTTGTTTTTTTACATATTAATTCAACCATCTCTCATATTTTCTCTCTTTATTTCTCTCGTCTAGTTAATCTCTCTCTAAAATTCTCCCCCAATCCCTTTTTCCCTAACTTATTTTTCTTGTTCAAGCATAAATGAAAGTGAAGTGTTTCTTGGTTTCGAAATATACGAAAACTTTAACTAATGGAAGATGAACATCCAAACTTCCCCCGAAGACAAGGACGCACTGCTCTAAGCATGTCTTCTAAATTCATGATTGTACACTCACTCTGATCGTCGGTCTGAGGGTGGTAAGCTGTACTCATGTCTAATCGGGTTCCTAATGCCTCTTGTATTGACTGCCAAAACCTTGACATAAATCAACTATCACGATCAGATATGATCGTGTTATAATAAGAAATCACTAGCTAACAAGAAAGATCCGGTGGTCGGGGAGGATTGAACAAATGTTTAGCCATATTATTAGAGAGAAAGGAAAAAGATAGGAAGAGGTGTGTGTCTTGAGAGAGAAACAAGAACACACACTCTTTTTACAAAATGAATCCTCACCCCTCCATGGAAGTATGGAGGGGGTATATAAAGTCAAGACAAAGGGATACTATACTTACTTGAACAGTTCTAGTCCCTGTAGTTCTTGCCTAAGAAAACAAGAATTCCGATATGTCTCCCTATTTAAGCTAACAATCTTCCCCCAATATGTGGACATATGGAATTACTTACAATGTTCCTATCTTGTACAAATACAAAGCTAGATGTCTTGTTGCCTTCATCTTGAATATGAATTTCTACAAAAAATTTTGCTGGCTTGCAGATTCTTGGGGTGTTAAGAGGTCAAAAGTTATCACAATGCTTGCTTGGTGCCTTTGCTTGCAGATTCTTAGGGTGTCATGAAGTCACAATAAGATGGTAGTTTCTAGGTGTCTTTTATGATATTTTCATTTGGAGATATAGTTTTTAGGTCTTTTTATGATATTCAGTTGGATTCAAGATTATTGTTTGGAATTCATATGTAGGATATTTCTATGTTGATAATAAAAGAACCTTGTTCAATGACAATTGCAATTTTGTTTGAATATGAAATTGTTAGTTTCTTTTTTTTGTTAAATCTTGTGATTGAGAATGGATATTACATTGTGCCACAATTTTGGAAACATCACAGTGGAAAAAACTAATATTGTAACAAATATTGGTGGCAATTGTTTTGTCACTAAAGCCAACTTACTTTGTGAACATAGAAAGACTATAATGACACAAAGTAAGTGTCACAAAATCCTTAAAGCTTCATGGTGAGAGATAATTATGTGTCACTAAAGTTAGAATCATCAACAGCTAACTATGTGTCACTAAAAGTTATAATCGTTAATAGCAACACAACATAAAAGTGCCACTAAAACCCATAAGGTCTGCAACAACACAAGTATAAAGTGCCACTAAAACCCTTTAGTGGCAGCGACATTAGTGACACTTTTTTTTTCTGCCACTGATTCCCCGTCAGGTTTATAGTGACACATATTTTGTTTTTAGTGACACTTTTTGGGTGTCACTAAATAGCCCTTTTTTGTAGTGAGTGCTTGATACTCTTCGGAAAAGGTTTTATGGTTACGATCTTATACCCAACAACATCTTAATTCACGACGATTCTGAAGTCATAAGGTGGTTAGGTTAGGCATTAGTCCTATGATCCAACCAGAACCGGAGGGATCTACCCAAGGACATCCCATAGTTAGAAATAGCAGTCCTTAGGTATGATTGGAGATGAATGTGTATAAGGGAAGAATGCCGACTAAGATTGAGCTAACACTGGAACAATCACAACAAGGTGTTAGTAATGACGTCTTGGTAAGCATTGAAGGGGTTGAAGAATGAAAAAGAAATGTATGGATAAAGGGTGAAAACAAAGAAGCCCTCCCTACACCTTAGGCAGAAACCGGGTCAATACATAATCTATTGGTTTTCACAAAGATGAATTCTGATATTGAAGTCGACATCATAGACCCAGTGATGCAATGCACAACCCTCCCCAGCCATTCGGGTTTCTCTCAATAGAAACTTGTCTCATTTGTCACGGAGATACACACGACTTCTATTGACTTTCTCACTCCGAGTTAGTTAATATTGAATAGGTGGCAGTCTGCTCCAGCCTCCGAGTACTAAAACCAAAATGCACTAATCGAGTCTAGAGCCAAGAGATCAATAAAATAAATCTCATTAGGACACATTCCATTACAAACACTTGTTGAACATCAATAAGTTCACAAGCTGTTAACAAGAGTCCTACGCATTATCCTTGTGATTTTGCCAGAACATCCGAGTGATACCAAAGTATTCACAGTGAAGATGGAAATCCTGCTTGAGCCAACATCAAACAAGCTCTTGGTAGGTGACTTGCGCGATTCTATATGAATCAAACTTGTGTCAACTGGAAAGAAACGATGGTGCGATTCTATGTGAATCAAACTTGTTCCAGTAAATGAATTGACGGTTTAATCAGAAAGATAGTAACTATCTGATTCACTCTTACCGTGTTGTCTGCTTTGAGACGCTCCAGTAACGAGAACGGCTAGTGCAGCTGCGAAACCCTGTCAAGAAGATTCATTTGAATTCTATCTGATCACATGCAGTATTTATACTGATTAACGGGGAACCGTGGTTATTGCAACCTTATTCGACGAAGTGACAAAGACACTCTCGTCCATATCTGTCGATTATCACTAACGTAAACTTGCAGGTTATACGGTGGTGGCGGTATCCCATTCCAGCTGAAGTCGGATTCATTACCACATGCTCATGCTCAAACTAAAAAGACATACTATAAGCATCAAGATTCAAGAATCAAGAAAGCTCAAGAATTAAAGACAAAGACTTCCGCAAACTCTGATAAACAAGATCTTCCTTTAAGATATCAAGTCTATCAAGGGAGATTGTTAGCATGCTTTCAAGAAGATGTAAAGTATGAGCATGTTGGTCAAGACACAAGATCGCAAGATGGCAAAGACGATCAAGACTGAAGGATAAAGATTTAAAGATCTCGGACGTAAAGACAAAGTCGAAAGACAATGACAAAGGCTCAAGATCAAAGATCACAAAGCATGAAGGAACAAGCCTACAACAACATAAAGACCAAGACAAAGACAAGAGCTTAAAGACAAAAGCAATCTCATTGATCTCATGAAGGAGTGTCACAATGAACTCACTTCGGGGGAGATTGTTAGCCTCAAAAAATATTGAGTCAAACATGAAGTTCGTTCATTAGGAATATTAGGTCTCGGTCATTTATTAAATAGGCTAGAACGGGAATCGGGCTCGTTAAATTAATCTAATATTGTATGTGTTAAGGACTAAGGTCCAAAGTAATCCCGAGCCCAACCCATAATCAAACACCACATGGCCCAAAGAAAGCCTCATAGGCTGGCCCATGTAGGTGGTATAAATACCCCTCTCCAAGTGTGGAGAGGGTGTTGGTTCACTTTGTATTTTCACATAGTTAATTCAACCATCTCTCATTTTTCTCTCTTTATTTCTCTCTCTTGTTTCTCTCTCTAAAATTCTTCCATCCTTTTTCCCTTATCTTATTTTCTTGTTCAAATAATGAAGTGAAAGTGTTCTTGGGTTTCGACATATACGAAAACTCAACTAATGGAAGATGAACATCCCAACTTCCCCTGAAGTCTAGGATGCATGCTCTAAGCATGTCTTCTAGAGTCTGGATTGTACACTCACTCTGATCGTCGGTCTGAGGGTGGTAAGCTGTACTCATGTCTAACCGGGTTCCTAATGCCTCTTGCATTGACTGCCAAAACCTTGACGTAAATCAACTATCACGATTAGATATGATCGAGATCGGCACACCGTGCCTTGCAACAATCTCATTCAGATAAAACCTAGCTAACCTATCCATCTTATAATCCTCACGCATAGGTATAAAATAAGCAGACTTAGTCAATCGGTCCACAATGACCCAGATTGTATCATGCCCACTACTAGTCCTTGATAACTTCGTGACAAAATCCATTTCTATCCCATCCCATTTCCATTTGGGAATCTCAGGTTGCTGAAGCAAGCCAGGCGGCCTTTGATGCTCAGCTTTAACCTTCAAACAAATCAAACACCTACTAACATATACCGCTATATCTTTCTTCATTCCCGGCCACCAATACATATCTCTAAGGTCATAATACATCTTATCAGCTCCTGGATGTACATAGTACTTTCTTGGGAATAAAAGGATTCTTAACTGTTACTATTGCTGGTTTAAGTCAACTGCTAGTTGTGGTTACTCCTGCTGCTCAAGATCAAAGAAAATGTTCTAAGTCATT